>CM022952.1:27907535-28015190 GCA_012931725.1 Litsea cubeba | reverse complement strand
GGATATGACGGATATGAAAGGGTGGACCCAGGAAGATTTTCTATTTGGGAGTGCTCTTTTAAAAAAAGAAGAAAAAAAAAAAAGACCTAGAGCCATATGTGAAAAACACCTCAGGTTTTGAAAAAAGTTTTGAGAGGGACCACCCCCTGGCCTCCCTCAAGTTCCACCCATCACTATATGTGGATATGTTGTATATTTTGAGGTATCTGGGTGCAATAATTCCTGAGAGTTACTAGTTAAAAAATGTCTCGAGAGTTGCTGCTAGGTATCATGTAATTGATCATTTGGAAAACAAAGAATATTTCATTGCAGAATATGGATAGTGTTAGCTATTTTAAATTATATTTGTTATTAGTAGCAATACTCTTAAATGATTTATGACAAAAATTACAGCTTGTATTTATCTCTGATTAGAACTGTGAACTTATCTTGGAAGATTCTGGTCATTTATGATAGTATTCTTTTTCCTCTGTTTAGTGTACTAGTTAAGAATTTGCTAGAAAAAATTACTTGCACTTGGTTTCTATCATAAGCAATTATACTTGGGTTGATACTGGGCCAGCTCATTGTAGGCTGGACTAAGACTGACTCCATTAATCTCCACTCTCCAGGCTCAGTATAGGTACCGGTTTTCAGGATATATAATTAACCTAGTTGGGCCTACAGTACACTTACAACTGCTAAAAGGTCTGGCTTCCTCAGTTGCAACCCCACTCATAAAAGAAGATTTACATGTGTACTCAAAAAATGAAGAAGAAGAAGATGATACTAAACCCTTTAAATTTTCGTTTGGAACTTTGGGTCTATTCGGCCCAACATTTCACTTTAGAGTCAAAGCGAATGAGGTCAAGAATAAAATTGACAGCTATGGTTGAACGTTATGTCCCTACTTCCAAGGAAAACCAAGGAACTCACATGTATCAAAATTAATAAAAAAATAAAATTACTGCAAATGTGTTTTTCTTTCTTGTGTGATTAGTGGGTGCTTATACATAACCAGCTTATCACAATTTAGTTAAATGTCAGGGACCTCTTTTTTACATTTTATAATAGCGATAAGCAACCAGTAGTCTGTGAGTTGGTTGTGGTGTACACAAACTGCTCCTTTTTATGGAAGGCATCAAAAGTTGGATAACTACTTTAGCGAAGGAAGGGGGAAAGAAAGAAAGAGAAAAGTAGTTGGATAGGTAAATGGGTCATTAGTGTGCCTTACCACATTAAATTCACATACTAGTTCATGGCAACAGCCATTTTTGTGCTTGAGAAAGACTCATTTCAAAATATTTGATGTAGAGAACGGCACTATCATCATATGATGTTGAACCAGAAGAATCTAAACCAGGCAATGTAAACAGAGCCATCCATGCTGAAGAGCCTCACAGGGCTGTTCTGCCATATGCTGCCATATCTGAGCAACAAAGGTCAGGACACAAAATCGAACACATCAATGTAGATAGAGCAAAACATAACAGGACGCCATATGCTAGGCTTCTCTTCTACTTGTCTTCTTTTCTTTCTTTCTTTTTTCGCTTTCCCCTCTTTTGTATAGCTAGCCTTCTCTTCTACTAGTTACTGTTATCTTCTCTGTTGTTCTTTTATTCTGTTTGGAGCCCTTCCTCCCTTGGCTAGCCCATTGCAGGTCTCCATATGCTTTGGCTTAACTGGTCAGTGGTCAGCTTACCAGGCCTGTCTAGGGATGTGGGTGTCGATTTGTACAGCGGTTCCACTTGTATAGTGGGTTCTTAAGATTTTAAAAACTGGTAATGTAATCACAAGATCCAGATGCAAAACACATGATGATATTTCACAAAAGAAAACAGAAAATCCCTACAATAGAAAAGACAGCAAAAGAAGGATGGAATGGAAAAAAGAAATGAAAGGGGAGATGACTCACCATCACTTGCAGGGGCGGGAGCAGGTGCTCTGTGAGGCAATGGGCTGGGTTGGGCGGACTTGGTGTGGCTAGGGTTGGGGTTTTGGTTTGGGATTTCAGGCAAAGGAAAGGATGGGTTTGGGGATGCTTTTGACTTTATCTCTCCTCTTTTCTCCTTCTCTGCATCTATCTTTCTCTTTTCGTTTTCAGATTTTTTTTCCTGCTTGGGATGGGGATGTTAGCAGTGGTGAAGTCCAGGCAGGTCGGTTTTTGGCGCAAGGGTTGAGATGGAAAGGGATTTTCTAGAGATGGTTTGACGAAACTGTGTTTCAATGGGTTATGCTCAGAGAACGGTGGAGGGCTGGGATGGAGGAAGGGGATCGGTGGTGGTGTGGAGTGGTGATATGTTTGGTGGAAAGGAGAGGGTTTGGCTGGGAATTTTTTATTCACTGGGTTGGAGATGGAATGGGTTCGGCAGGGACGATTGAATGTGGAAGGTGTCAAATGTAACCAATGGGTATGTGATAGGGGAAAAAACATTTCCCATTCCCAAATGAAGGCGCGAACAAAATATTGGAGTTGGCGGGCTGGGGAGATTTACGTATCCTTTGTAAGTAGCACGTAGCACCACCGATGGATTACAAAGCGTAGCCAATATAACAAACTAAAGGATAAAAATTAAAGCGTAGCTACTACTGCACTTAAAAAAAAATTTTAAAGATTTTTAAAAAACATTAAGTTCGGAAAAAATATCAGCGATGCTTATCAGCGTCGTTGATAATGTCCTGATTATATCCTACCAAAACTGAGTTGCTACGCATTAAAGCGTTGCCAATAATGTGTATTAGCAACTCTTTGAAAGCATTGCAAATAAAAATGTCGCAAAAGGACGCATCTGTTGTAGTGCCTCCAACAGGTAAATCTCATTTGATGACAATATATACGTGTATGAGTTTTGTATTTATGAAATAACAATAAAAATATGAAAAGATGTCATTGCAGGTAAGTATTATGTTGTCGACTCTGGCTATAGTTGTACACCAGGTTATCTTGTTCCCTATAAAGGAGAGCGATACCACTTGTCACAATATAGGGGACGTGGACGACGACCAACAGGAAAGTAAGAGTTATTTAATTACTATCACTCATCATTGCGGAACGTGATTGAACGTTGCTTTGGCATTTTGAAGGCAAAGTTTCCTATCCTTAAGCTCATGCCACCATATTCTTTATGAAGACAGAAGCAAATTGTGATTGCTGCATGCACCCTCCATAACTTCATAAAAATGAAAATGCGAAGTGATAGAGATTTTATTCGCTTTCAAAATGAAGGGTTTATAGTTGAAAATAACTCTGGTGAGAATAATGAAGATAGTGGTCTATCTGCACCTTTACATTTAGGAACGACACAAGGCAGGCAGGAGATGGCACGCCAACGAGATGAAATTGCAAATGCAATCTTTACACATCATGGTGCATTAGAAGAATGATTCGTATTTACTTTAATAAATAAGTTAATTATTTTCCCTTGCAAATTTGTTATATGCCATAAATGTATATTCTTCCTTTGATAAGTTTTAGTGGCACATTTGAAAATTGAAAGATTAAGCTCTTATTTTATATTTTAGAGCTTATTTACATATTAATATTTTGAGTTCTAGATTTATTAGCTAAGGAGCCTACTTAATTTAGTCAGGTGTTTTAGATAAAAAGAATAGAGGTGAATTGTGTAAATTAACTTGCAATTGCTTTGGAAAAAAAATGACCTCATAAAAACTTCAAGATTTGTCAAATGGTGGGTGGGTTCTACATCATATGTTAATATAATTCCAAAAGGTGGGACCCATGTTCACAATCACAAAATGTGGCCCAACTTTGGAATTCCTAAATGTGCATCACATGTTCCCAATAATAATTTGTGGGTCTACATTGTAAATCCTATAAAGGTGGGCCCGCATTGTAAATCCTATCAAGGTGGGCCCCATATTCTAGTTATTAAAGTTGGGTAAAACATTGTAAGTCTAAAGGTGGTTCCCATAAACAATGATTCTTATATAGATTGTAATTTATACAGGTGGGCCACATTCTAATTCCTAAATAGGGTGGTTCACGCTATAGTCCTGTAAGAGTGGGCCCTACTATTTTTTAATGTTTAAGATGAATTCATGAATATTCATAATTGATTTAAATTCAACATTGTTGACAAATATGAAGTTTTGATTACATTTATTAGAAAAAAATATTATGTCGTTACCAAACAAGTTCTGCACAGTATATTTCTCAATGGAACAATTTAAAAGCACGTTGCCAAACAAGTTTACAACAGATCAATTTTGGCACAACCTGGTCTCGGTACAACCTGGTCTCAGCACAAAACTAAGAACAATACTGAAACAATGCCAAACAGGGCCTAAGTTTTTTTTTTTTTCCAACTTTCTTATGACCGCAGGTTAAGATTGTGAAATTCCTATCAGCGAGAACAAAACTTGAACCTGTGATTTACACTTACCAAACATGTTTTCTTTAGCCTCATCTCGTGGGAACATTTGAATAGCACGATGTCAACCGCTCTCCCTAAGGGGTCGTTTGTCTTTTACACATGGGATATGTAAATACAATTTACACATGTAAATTATGAATATTCAAATTTTAAATATGTAACGTTTACACATGCGTTTTTTTTACAACATTTGTCTAATAACACTATTTTCGCATCATTTATATATGTATTTTACAATATTTATTTCAATGATATGTGTAAATGTATTAAAAGATTTTGTAAATGATACTTATTATTCATTAAATTAAATTATAATATAATGATTTAAAAAAGGAGAAAAAAATCCATTTTATATCAAAGTTTTCATTTGCATTTTAGATCTTTAAAAAAGAGCATGTCTTTCAACATGAAATATACTTTTCAAAAAAATACATTTCTATCAGTGATCACCTTCACAAAAATACATTCCAACATGTTTGGTTAATTAAATATGAATTTATATTTTGATGGTTAAGCAAATAGCATTATTATTTATATTTATTAATTGATATTTGATTCAATATTGATCTTAATTCATTATTCAATTTGCATAAAACTTAACCCATGCATCTCATAGGCTTTATGCTAATTATATTTATTTTTGAATGATGCCATAATGCTATATAAAATACATTATTTCTTCTCTTTACATTCATATATACATGTTTAAAGATTTTTAAAGTATTGCAATAATAAATGACTTTAGAAAAATCATTGAGATATTGGAAGAAAACTAAAATAATATGGTAATTAACTAGTTAAAAGTTGATATAGAAAAATCATTGAGATATTTATCTTATAGATTGTTCCTTAAAATCTTTATTTTCAATATATATTTTGTCTTACAGATTTTGTCCCTTAAAATCATTGGAGCTACTTTAATCTTCTAATATGTTTTTTTGTCTTACAAATTTTATCCCTTAAAATCATCCGTTTTGAAACATCTTTTATTATTATTTTTCTAATGTGTTGGAGGGGGGTTTCGAACCCAAAACCTCTTTCATGGAAATGCCCAAACTTGAGAACTCTTTTATTATTATTTTTCTAATGCATTGGAGGGGTTTCGAACCTGGAACCTATTTCACGGAAATGCCCCAAAACCAAACCGTCCGCCTCCAATAACGGGTATTCTTTGAAAACGCACCTCAATAGGTGTTCAAATCTTGGTGTGAAAATGGGCTCATTTTCACACCATTTACACATCTGATTTACACGCAAGATGCGTAAATAATTGTAGACAAACATGATTGATACGTAAATTTTACACGTATTCACGATTTACATATGTAAATGGGTGTAGACAAACGACCCCTAAGTTATTCTTCTCTCTAAATGGTCCTATGGGAGCCTGGGAGGAGAAAGATACAAGAGGTAGTGATCCAATTGGAATATGTTTCTACATAGAAAGGTAATTATGGTTTTCCCCAATAGAGACAAATGAGCAAGTTTGGCGTTTGGATTTAGCAAAAAATTTTTAAATGAAGTAGCATTTATTTCTGTATATTTTATTGTAGAAGGAGGAGGGTGTACAAATTCGATTTTACCCTTATTTGTTTCCTATATTTTTGTCGATTTATTAATTGTCATAATTGTTCCTTTTTATTTTTAGTTATTCTTGACGAAAGCCAATCAAAGAAAGGAATATTTCTTCGTTCTTGATACATTTGTTCATACCATAATTCTTTTACTTAATATCTTTCGAATTTAGAAAATTTTGTAAAGAACCATTTAGTCTTTGGATGTTTTAATAGATCTTGTTGGAGGTATTGTTTGTCTATGATGAAATCATTTGTTTCTTTATTGGGTACATGACCTACGTGTGTTCATGGGCTGAGCCAGGGTAGGCAAGACCTTATCAAATCCAACCCCATTTAGTTACTGGCCTATATTAAGGCACATATCTAGGGTTGTACACGGGTTGGTTCTGGTCCAGGTCCATGGTGGACCCGGAACCGTTAAGGAAAGGTGAAATCGGATCCGGACCCAAAACCTCTTCTGAACCGGTTTCTTGGTTTCGGAACCGGAACCAAAAACCATATATAGGACGAGTCTGGATTTAGGTAGAGAATGATATTAAAAAAAATATGATTTTTAGGAGAGATTTTCAAAAATTTAGGTAATATGTCGGGTCTCGGGTCCACGGGTCTGAATTAAGGTAGAACCGGACCCAGACCCATTTACTTATTGGGGCCTAAATAAGGACCCAGACCCGATTTTTAACGGGTAGGAACCTCTGGGTAATTAGAGAATCGGGGGACCCATTTACATCCCTACGCATATCTAGCCGACGGCACAACACTCCAAACCAAGCCCACCCCATTTGCAAAATGCATACACCCATAAAAACTAAATATGTTGGGCTTGGTTAGGACTTTAAGCATATAGGCCTTGGCCTAACCCACTTGATAATTAGTACAAAACGTAAGTCCAAATACAGCCCATATAACCTAAATGCAGTGCCTAGTGGAGCAGAGTTCAGGCTTGCCTAACCCATAATTACTCTGTGCACCTTCTTCAACTCTCTCACAAACTTCTACATTATTGTTATTATTTCTTGAATAGCAAGTTAGATTCTATTCAAAAGTGGGTGTTGTAGGAGGGTATCCGAGCTGAGGAGGTAACCGCTGGGGAGTCGCACAGCTGGACCCTCTACAGGGGATAGGCGGAGCCCAGGGCCCCGCGCCTATTGTGTACACTCGGGCTGTAACCTTGTGGCTGTAACCCTTGTGCGTTTGTCCCGGGAGAATTGCTTGGTGACAATTATGCATCCCAGGGGCCTCCCCAGAGTCGAACCCAAGACCTCTCACTTAAGAGACTTGAATAAGCAACTCTGGTACCACTTGGGCGCGGGGCCCTGGGCTCCGCCTATCCCCTGTAGAGGGTCCAGCTGTGCGACTCCCCAGCGGTTACCTCCTCAGCTCGGATACCCTCCTACAAAAAGGCCGGCCTTTTTTGTAGGAGGATATCCGAACTGAGCGGGGGAGCCCGGCGTGGAGGGGTTGCCTCGCGTGCGGTGCCCACCCAGCTGGACCCTCTACAGGGGATAGGCGGAGCCCAGGGCCCCACGCCTATTGTGTACACTCGGGCTGTAACCTTGTGGCTGTAACCCTTGTGCGTTTGTCCCGGGAGAATTGCTTGGTGACAATTATGCATCCCAGGGGCCTCCCCAGAGTCGAACCCAAGACCTCTCACTTAAGAGACTTGAATAAGCAACTCTGGTACCACTTGAGCTATCAAAGAGAGATGACAGATTGATGACGGGGCGAAAGCTATTTCCATTGATTCAGAGATTCATTACATCTTTTAGAAATCGAAAATCGAATTTCTTGGGATACGCTCCACGGTCTCGGCTGCGGCTCGCCCTCCAAGTCTTCAAGCTTGTAGGCCGATTTTCCTGCCGGTGGGACTGCTCTGAACGGGCCATGCCAGTTCGGGGCCAACTTTCCCTCGTTTGGCTGTCAGCGGGCTCTCTTGGACGCTAGCGCGAGTTCGGCCTTTGCCACCTCCTCCCTGCGCGACGCCCGACTGGCATCGGCGCGGGCCTAGGTGCTTCCCCGAGACGAGGAAGCGGGAGCTGAGGACGCCAGCTGGATCACGTAATGATCTTCTCCGAATCCTCACTGCCTGGAACCTGTGCACGTTCTGCAAACGGAGAAAGTGAGTCAAGCTGGGGCAGTCGAGCCAGATTACTTGGAAGGAAAACACTGAAAACACTTACCAGGAGGTTCGCCTGGATCGCCGAGACCATTAGGCTCTCATTGTCGAACCTCTCATGCGTCTCCATATCTCGCGGCAGAGCGCAGGCCTTGGCAAGAGCCCCGATAACGTCGGCGTTCCCCAGCAGCCGATCCTCGACGTTCAGAGGCTTGCCGGGCTGCGTTTCCATCCTCGGCCTCCATGGCGGTGGGGCAGTTCGGGGTCCGGAGGACGACCCGGATCCCTGCCCCACCGAGGTGCTGTGCTCGCGAGTCATCCCGCCGGACGGCCTGCCTGCCGGGACGCTCTTCTCGGCCGGTGCACTCTTGTCAGTTGGGGCCTTGGCTCCGGGGGCCCGTGCAGAGGTTTTGCCCTTTGAAGGCTGTTCGGCCCCCAGGTCCTTCTCACCCGCCTTGGACTTCTTCCTGGGCGGGGACCCCTCCCTCGGGCGCTCCGGCGAACGTCGCCGAACTCCCACACTCGAAGCAGGAGCGGGAGCAGGAGCAGGAGCGGGAGCAGAAGTGTCGCCAGCACCTCCCGAGCTCGAAGCTGCTCGGGTTGCTGGCAGGAGATGGCGTCGCAGAGGAAGAGGACCCCCGCCTGAACTTGGCCGCTAGGTCCTTGACGGCAGGCTCCCTCGACCTTCCCGCCATATCCTCTTCCTGATCAGAAGAATAAGCGTCCACTATCTGCCTCAAGTTCGCCGGCTCCGAACTGGAAGTGGACGCCTCGGACCCAGACGCGGCTCGGCTAGCGGCAGGATCGCTCAAGGGGATCCCGGAAGGTACAGCAAGGGAGACGGTTGGACGATCAGGATGCACCTCGTCCACCTCGGGTACCCCGGTCCTCTGGTAGTGGCCGCGGTATCTCGGCGTGTATCCGAGCAGCTTCCAGGCCGACCTAGTCTCGTGCCCCTTGTACCTCTCGACCTTGTTGACGTCGTCGGGGTTCCTCCTCCAGCCCTCACTCGCAGCTCGGCGGCGTCTCGCACCCGCCTCTGCATAACAAACAATAGGAGAGTCAGCTCGGCATCGCCGAGATCAAGCAAAGCAATAAAGAGAAAAGAGGCGATGTTTACTTGGGACAGTCCCGGGGCGACGTGGGACCGCCAGCCTCCTGCTTTCGCCATCGCCGAACTCCCAGTCCCCCGAGACGCAGAAGAAGGCTTCTTCGGCATTCTTACTTGAGTCTTCCAAGGCCAGGACGAAGCCTCTTCGCTGCGGCTTCACCCGGAGATAATATTTCCCTTCCCCGGCCTTGCAGATGTCGTAGGTGTCCTCGATGTCATGGACACCTAGGTCGATCCCCAGAATCTCGTTCAGCTTCGCCGTGCCCATGATGACCTTATAGCCATTGGGCATCAGCTGGCACGGGGGTGAGGGACCAGGTACTGAGGCAAGCCCTAAGTAGAGGGTGCAGGGGGAATCTGACCCCGCCCTCGATCACAGAGATCAGAGGGAACGGCATCCAGCCGCCAGACCAGCGCATCGTGGCATAGTCGACGGAGTCTGCCGGCTTGAGCAGGACTCGCTCCGGAATATCGAAGGCAGCCCTGAATCTGGCTATGCCCTCTTCGGTGTCTAAACTGAACCTAGGGGTGCCCATGTCTGGAAAGAAAGGTACAGCAAAAGAAAAAACCCTAAAGGCTGCTAAACCCTAGGAAAAAGCTACACAGAGGCGTGAAGCAACTTACAGATGTTGACACCAAAAATGTCACTTTGCCTTTTCAAGATCCAAAGAGCTACATGAAGTCGCAACCTGCCATAAATAGGCAATGCTGCTTCCAAAAATCAAATCTTGTCAGAATCAAACAAAAAACTGCAAGATTCTTCCAGACAGCCAAAAGAGGAGTACACAAGAAGTTTCGGGCCATTTCAAAATCATTTGGCCTAACTTCGCTTCTCCGACAGCCGAAAAGGAGCTCTCGGCGGCAAAAGCTCTCCGGGACCATGGTTTCTAAGACAGAGCCTATGGATCATCTTAAAATGACTCCAATAGGTTCCCTGTCAAATTTCAAGTCAATCGGACATCGGTTGACCGCACATCAAACCGCGACATCTTCATCGCGACAAAAAGCAAGTCTACAGGTGATAGGACCCCAAACGGCTTCAAAACTCAAACAAAAGCCTATGGTTGGTCTTATTTATTGCTCAGGAGGCTTCACACCAAATTTCAGGTCATTCCGACATCGTTTGACCCAGTTTCAGCTTCTGACGGAAAATCGGCAGCTCTGCGCGACAAAGTCTTCGGCTTTCTCAGGAAATTGGAAACTTTGCAAAATAAAATGCAAGGATTCTCATCAGGTTTCCTACAAAGAAATCAGGCCAATAAATGGTCAAAATGTCAAGGAAAAGTACAGAAGAAAAAAGGAATCAGAAAAAAGCAAAAACGAACACAACAAACATCAACAGACAGCAGTCAGAAATCCAGAGAAAAGAAAAAGTGAGAGAAAACTCTGCGGAAGTTCTACACCGGCCACCGCAACAAGGTGACAAAAGTCCCTTGGGGGGTACCCCCCCAAGGTCCTTGCCTTCTCCTCCTGCCTCCAATGGCTTAGATATGGCTTTTCAGCCCGTCTACTCGGCTTTTTATTGGACATAGGACTTTCCTTTGGTCTTTGTCCTCTAAAAACCTGAGGTTATAGCCAAGCCAAGCGAATCAATAGCATCCTCTGTTCTCATCTGCATGGATGATGGCGAAGCCCACATATGGCTTGCGACCGTCAATCTAAACGAGTCCCCCACAATCTCCTGAGAAGTTAGATCCTCCTTTTCTTGCTTTTCATTGTAGTTTGTATTTTTTCAAAAGAGACAAAAATCACAATTCTTGTCTTTCATTGTTGATAAGGATTGTAAATCGGCTATAAATGCCAAAATCGGCTATAGACGCCAAAAATCGGCTATAAACGCCAAAATCGGCTATAAATGCCAAAAAAACATCGCCTTTCACGGCAAATCAAGAAAATGTCTCTTTTCTTAAATATATGTGCAATGGAAAACTTGAAAGAAGTTGATTTCCTTTTTTACTTGCGAAGGTTGATCCCCGGATCATCACTTGCAATTCCAAGTAAAATAGAAAATCTGGCATACCCACAAAAAAAGAAATGTTGATGCACGCCATTGCCCCCGGTTACGAAAGGGTCGGACCCGACGGACTCCCACGTCCGCCGACCTCGGTAGAACCAAGCAGGAGCGCGGTCCATCAAGCTGGCACACCCGGTGGGACTCGTTTATTTGAGAACACGATGCTAGAAATGAAATATTTGCATATCATATATTTTGCTCTATGCTTATATTTCTTTTCTCGATTCCTTGGCTACTTTATAATTGGTGGCCTATGTTGAATTCCGCATCTAAAAAAAAATGAGATGAGATTTTTTGTTTGGAAATTTCTAATTCTTTGAATTTATTTCCACTCTTTCTCTTTTCAAAAAAAAAATTTTAAAAAACAAAAAAAAAATCAGATTTTTCAGTTTGGATTCAAAATTGAGAAACCTTGATCCGTTCCTATCGTTCATCGCGCTTGCAGAAATGTTGAGCCTGTTCGACTAAGGTTTTGGGCCATGGTTTCTCTTCGATGAGTTCATTAAAAAATATATATATATATATATAAAAATTTTAGATTTCTCAATTTGGATTCAAAATTGAGAAACCTTGATCCGTTCCTATCGTTCATCGCACTTGCAGAAATGTTGAGCCTGTTCGACTAAGGTTTTGGGTCATGGTTTCTCTTCGATGAGTTCATTAAAAAATATATATATATATATAAAAAAAAAAATTTTAGATTTCTCAATTTGGATTCAAAATTGAGAAACCTTGATCCGTTCCTATCGTTCATCGCGCTTGCAGAAATGTTGAGCCTGTTCGACTAAGGTTTTGGGCCATGGTTTCTCTTCGATGAGTTCATTAAAAAAAAAATATATATATATATATATAAAAAAAATTTAGATTTCTCAATTTGGATTCAAAATTGAGAAACCTTGATCCGTTCCTATCGTTCATCGCGCTTGCAGAAATGTTGAGCCTGTTCGACTAAGGTTTTGGGCCATGGTTTCTCTTCGATGAGTTCATTAAAAAAAATATATATATATATTTAAAAAAAAAATTTTAGATTTCTCAATTTGGATTCAAAATTGAGAAACCTTGATCCGTTCCTTTCGTTCATCGCGCTTGCAGAAATGTTGAGCCTGTTCGACTAAGGTTTTGGGCCATTGTTTCTCTTCGATGAATTCATAAAAATAAAATAAAAAAATATATATATAAAAAAAAAAGACATAGACCACTAAGGTTAAACCAACTGTGTTCTTTGATCATGGTTGATTCAAAGAAAAGCCTTGTCCAGAGTGTGGAGACAGCTTGACTGTTCTAGGCAAGGGTCCTTCAAACGGGTTCATTAAGTAATCCTACCCTTACCTGGGGGCAATTCTATCAATCAAGATTTCATAAGACCGGGTTAGGAGGCCTATGTGTACTCTCTCGTCTTTTAAATAAATAAAAAAAAATAAATTTAAAAAAAAATATATATAAAAATTTTAAAATAAAAAATAAAAAATAAAAAAAAATTTTCAAAAAAAAAATCTTAAAAAAAAATAAAAAAAAATAAAATAAAAAAAAAGATTTAAAAAAAAAAATCTTCAAAAAACTTCAAAAAAAAAAACTTCCGTGATTTGGGTTTAGATTAGAGAAATCTTGGTTTTCTCCTTTCTGAGCACTGGCGCTCGCGGAATTCGCTGAGCCCGTGTTCAGATTGGAGTGCCTTTTGCTCTCTTTGATGAACCCGATATTGGCCTTTCAAAAAAAAAAACTCGTCATTTTTAGATTCAGATCCGAGAAATTATGGTTCATTTCTTTCTGAGCACTGGCGCTCGCGGAAATCGCTGAGCCCGTGTTCAGATTGGAATACCATCTGCTCTCTTTGATGAATCCAATCTTGACCTTTCAAAACAGAGAATCTCATCTCATAGATGCGGTCTCAAAACATTTGTGTCTAGCGGTACTAGTACGCCCTTTCAGGGTCTACTGTATTGCGACCGGCACATTTGTAACTCCAACTTTATATTCTTCTTACCTCGAGCAAGCTCTGCTTCTCGATAAGTCGAATTTAAGTTCACAATTGCTTCTAGCAGTCACTGGGATGCCCATTCCGGGCTTACCATATCTGCGATCAGAACAATTGTACCTTCTATGGCATTTTGCCTTCCTCATATTGCTTGGGTCATCTACCTCGAGCAATTTGAAAAGACGAAACCATAGAACTTCCCATTATATTCTTGTGATTACTAATGGATGTGGTCTTGTTTCAGAAATTTTCGAAAAACTAACAATGGCAGCTTCACTAACCATTACTTTCGACGAAAACAAGCACCAACTCATGCTTCAACAGAAGCAAACCACGCGCACCTACAAGCGCCCCATCAGCTGCCGAAGTGTCAACTCCCTCGGCAACTATCTGAACTCCGGGTCGACCTCGACTCCCCGGACTATCGTCTTTGGGACGCTGGGACCATTCCCACTTCCTGAGGAACAAACTGCTCCCTCCAAGAAGCAGAAACTCGCCTCTCAACGTGTCACTATCGTGACACCAAAGGCGAGCACCAGAAGGCTTGAAGCCCGTGGCAGCCCCACGAGGCCTCAACCTGCAAACAACCAGGTCTACTCCAAGACTTGGTCCCCAAGACCTTCACCAAAGCAGAGAAGGTCCCATACATCCACTAAGCCAGCATTCCTGGCCCCACTCAAGGAGAACCAGTTCTATCCTCTTGCTTACATGAAAGAGGAGAGACCCATCTCCAACCCGACTTCAAAGTCAACCCAGCATGAGCCGGCTTGTTCCTACAAGCCCAAAATCAAGTCATGCATCACAAGGCCTCCACAAGCACCTGCTAAGGCCTACAAATCTGCAGTTCGACCCTTCATCTCTACGGGGGCCGAACTTCACAAATTCAAAGCTTCGCTGCAACAGGCGAAGGACAGGGTTCGCATCCTGTCCTTGCCCAGCTACAGAGAAGACAGGCTCGGCTGCTGCGCCCGAGGGAGCACATCCTTCATCGTCAAAGCCCAGTCAGAGCTGACCGAAGCTCAAATTGCTCGCCGTATACGCCGCCGCGCGTTATACCGGCAAAAGAGACTACAGAAGCAAAGGACCCAACCTCCCACACTTCAAGTCTCTCCCAAATGGGTCGAAAAAGAAAGACCCAACCAAGTTGCTGCCGTCCATATGGTTGGAAAAACCAGAAGGCGCCAAAAATCAGCAACAAAAATCCATGTCCGACGTCCAATGACCCGCAGCGTCTCAAGGACAAGAAGACATTCAGAAGAATCCCCTGCTCCTTCAAGCAAAGGACAGCAGAGTGATCCTTCCTCAAGCTCTTCTTCAAAAAGAATGAGCCCCAGCTCAGTCACCAGGACAGTTTCTTCGTTCGAATCACGAAGGATGAATGTCTTGGCTACAAATTCTGAGCCACCACCCCGCAATCCACCTCCAGAAGATGCGATCACCCGCATCCAGCAGTTGGAACAGGGCCAGCAGAGGATTGAAACTCTGATGGAAAACCTTCTCCTCGCCTTCCAAAATCAGGCGAACAATGAACCTCCTCCGAATCATCAAGACGACGAGGTAAATAAAGAAGAAAATGAGTCACGCGCCCTTACCAAAAAGGACGTAGACGGCATCCTCGCCAAAGCAAAAGAAGAGGATATACTCAAGGAGCATGGGATCAAGCCACCATATCCCTTATGGATGGACTCGGTCCCGTTCCCCACCAAATTCAAGCATCCTACTCTCCAAACATATACGGGGAAAGGATCAGCCAGACAGCACGTCATCCACTTCAAGATCCTGACGGGAGCTATCGCGGATCAAGATGCACTCAAGATCCGCCTCTTTGCAAGTACCCTAAAAGGTACGGCCTTCGATTGGTACTCCACTCTGCCGGAGGACTCAATCCAAAACTGGGCCATGCTAGAGACACGCTTCCTGACTCACTTCAAAGGTGAGGATCACCCCGCTACTATGGCTCAGCTGTGCAGCCTAAAACAGGGGGAGAATGAATCAACATATGACTTCATTCACAAGTGGAAAGCAATGGCATACAAATGCTCTGATGTATTGCCATAAGCGTCGCTAGTCGACATCTGCCGAAACAACATGAGAGCCAGAATCCGCTCCATGATCATCGGCAACAAATCAAAAAACCTAGGGAGAACTCCTAGAAGCTTCCATGGAAGCTGAAATGGTGATTAAAGACCTCAACAGTCAGAAATCATCAAGAAAAGAGCCAACCGCCATTGCAACCTCTAAACCAAAGAAGAAAGAGGTCCTCAATGTGCAGACCAAGTCAGCTCCTCAGCCACCAAAGAAAGCTGAAAACAAAGCTGTTGGTAAGAGACCTGAACTTTCAGACGCCTTCGAAGAACGAGTAGAGAAGAAATACCCGTTTGATGAAGATGTTGATGAAATCTTCGGGGCTCTTGTGGCAAACGGCAAGCTCACCTTGCCTGAACCAAAAAGACCGGGTGATGTTGGCAAAACCAACGATCCTCGGTACTGTCCATACCACCAGATGATCTCGCATCCTCTCAATCAATGCTTCGTTGTGAGAGAGAAAATAAATGAGATGTGGAAAAACGGAGTCATCACCTTTGACAAAAAATATGGGTCTGCCTCCGTCAACATGGTGACATGTGGACAAACATCAAGATCACCGAAGAAGAAGATCACTACTTCCTTCAAGGTGATAAACTCAATCGAAGCGTCCGATAAACTGGTTCCTTACCCGACACCAGACGGACAACCGATATGGGTACATCCCGATCTCCTGGAAGATGAAAATTGGGAGGTCGTGAAAACAAAGCCTACAGCTCAACAGCGAAGGCAGGCTAGGAAACATCTCCTCAAGCTCAAACGGCAAGAGAAGACCCAGCCAAAACTAGAGGTCAAAGAAAAGGCAGAGGCTTCCTCTACCGCTTCACTGGAGGTAACAAAAACATCCCTTCCAGAGACTTCAAAGGGGGTAAGGAAATTCACTCTCAGTGATTTCATGCCACCTCAATTCAAAGAAGCCATGCAGGAGGCATCATACTCTTGCAATTCGGTAGTTGGATTCTCCATTGATGGATACGAATCCAGTGACACCGATGACGGATTCGAATCCAACTACACAGATGAGTGGGAGGAATCCCTTGAAACAGGAGAATATCTCTCCGATGAAGAATGGGTTCCTGAGTCTCATCTTATGCCAGTAATCTGGTATAACCCCCTACAGCCACAAGGATCCTGGTCTGATGATGAAGAAGACCAAGAAGCTGTACAAGAAAATGCTGCTGAACCAGCACCTCTCATTACTCCAGTGGAAATCAACAATGTTGAGCCACAAAGAGATGATGAAGAAGAAGATCCGGCTCCCATGCCTGATCTTGAAGAATATGCAAGGATCTTGCAGCGACTCGCTCTAGAACAAGAGCAAGAACGCGTCAACGAGCCTCCTCGCAATCCAGAGCCTGAAGTCCCTGAAGACCACCAGGTACATCCTCCCTTAACTCCTGAAAATGGAGAAAATTGCTGGATAGACGATCCTCTCACATCCGAGGATGAGTCTGACTCCGATCAGGCAACGTCTCCCGTCAGAGCTTCCTGTAATGTGATAATTCGGGATTATAGCTCTTCCGAAGCATCGTCTGATGAGAGCACTTACACTCCGGCGACGCCTAGCAATGTATCTTCTGGAGCCACCTCGTCTCACGTGACTTTCACTGAGATGACACCCTCTCAGGTTTCTTCTCCTGAGACTGTGACTTCAAAGTTCACACCCTTCCTGACTGAAGAATTCCCAGCCATTGATGCTTGGGACGATGAATTAGTCAACGAAGAAGAAAGATTGCTGGATGCTGTTCAGGACTTGTTCCCGGAAAATGCTCCATGCAACACAATCACTGAGGATGGTAACTCTGCTGCTGATGCATCCTCAGCAAATGAAAAACGACAGCCTCTTGATCCTGAAGACAATCTTCCAAACGAAGACCCTTCTCAAGAAGCTCTCGAAGTTGGTAGAGGCACCCGCTCTGGCCGGGACTACCACAAAAATTACAACCAATCTTCCTTTACATATGTAAATCCTTCGGGAAAAGATGTTGTAAGCGCCCCTAGTGGCAACAATGATGAACATGCAGGCCCTAAGGAGGCTTTCAAGTATGACTTGATTGAACACTTCAAGCACATACCTGCACGTCTGCACATCCTAGATTTGTTGCGAATGTCTCCGCACACTCGTGATAATCTCATCTCAGAATTACAAAAACTGAATGAGGATGTCGACAAACATGCCCCGCAAATCCTCCAAATTGAAATGGATTACCGGGTCAAAAACTCAGAAGCCTCCTCAAAGGGAGAAAAGAAGAAAACTGAGGGATCATGCATTGAATGCCTCTCGGTTAAAAAAGCAGCCAGTGCAACCATCGCCTTCACAAAGGATGACCTCCTACTTGGCGAAACCAGGCATAACCGACCCCTGTACTTCACAGGGTATATCAAGGAAATGCCTATGCATAGAGTTCAGATCGACCCAGGTTCTGCACTCAACCTTATCTCCACATCGGCTCTTGAAGAGTTGGGCATCCCACCCAGCAAACTGAGCCACACATCTGTATCTATCTTTGGATACGATGGGAGTACTCAAAGGCCTATCGGCAAAATCAGGTTCAAATTGCAGATCGGTGATCTTATCTCTGAGGTCACAGTGTATGCAATAAAGACCCCTTCATGCTACAACATCCTTCTCGGACGCCCTTGGATCCATGAGAATGGTGTTGTCCCTTCAACTCTACATCAATGCATCAAGTTTGTTGGCGACGACGGCATGATACATCGAGTCTTTGCGGACAGAAAACCCTTCAAAGGTAAAGAAATCCACTTCGCAGACTCACAAATGTATGAAGGTGAAAAAGAAGAAGAGGAGAAGCATACAGCATCCTTTGCCGAAAATCTCCAGAAAGATAAAGGCAAAGCTCCTCAACAATCACCGGAAGAAAACAAACCATCCGGTAAATCTGAAGAGAGCATGCAAACTCCCTTCATCATCTCCCTCAAATCTTCAAAGCCTTTGGTCATCACAACTAAAGTGAAGAAGGCAAAACAAAAGCCTGGGGGCAAATTTGTTGTCTCTTTCGTGTCTATCATGCAAGACACGGACTCGGATTCAGAGCCAGAAGACGACACATCGTCAAGCCAAGCTGACACTCAGCAAGTTCAGCCTGCTCTTACTCCAATAGAGACAACTTCTGACATAGAAGATCCTACGTCAGCTTCCTTCGTTGTTCCAGCAACTTCAGCAAAGGAAAAACCGATCTTCTTCCATAGATCGGATGCTTCTTCATCAAACTCCATGCTTGAACCTTTCCAAAATAAAGGTACGCCTCAACTATCCTTATACAGTTCTGTGGCACAAGCTATTATGAAGAAAATGGGCTATGACGCTCAAAACCCAGTCGGTTTGGGAGAAGGACGCGGTATTCTCACGCCATTGGGGCCCGTCTTGACCAAAAGCCAGCTGGAAGATTGGAGACTCTACGGCTATGTAGAAAAGTCTTCACACGGGTTAGGGTATGATCCTGACACTCCCTTGAGACAGTTGACACAAAGGCTTAAAAGTCAATATACTGACCAAGCCTCAACATCTCAAGTCCATGAAGACATCGATCTCCCTGGATATCTCTTTGATGAGTCACTTGACAAAGATCCAGGAAGCTCATCCAATTGGCACGATTTCTCCGAAAATGAAGAGGAGTTGTCCGATGGCACAGACGTGTGGACTTCTGACCCAGAAGAACCCTCATCTCCAAAAGAAGTAGCCTACTTCGACTCGGTTTCAACAGGCGATTGGGATCATCTCATAGCAAGCCTTGGGAAAATTACCGATCAAGAAGACCCGTGGAAAGGAACAAAACCTTGGTCTGGAAATGCCCTTGAAACCCCAGAAGGTTTCGTTGAGCTGGAAGCCTCCGAAAATATTGTGGAGGAACCACCTTCGAACCTTCCAACAGAAGATCCTGTTCAAAAGATAGACTTGGGAACACCAGATAACCCACGTCCTGTATTCATAAGCAAGAATATAAAGGATGATGAGTTACCCGAGTATATCGCTTTTCTTCGTGAGTTCGTTGATTGCTTTGCATGGTCTTATGCTGAAATGCCAGGCTTAGACCCCAAAATAGCAGTTCACAAACTCAATCTTCAAGAAGACATCAAGCCTGTCAAGCAAGGCCAAAGAAGACTCCGTCCAGATGTGATGGATAAAATTGAACAAGAAGTTCAAAAACTCAAAAGCGTCGGCTTCATCCGTGAGGAACAACATCCTGAATGGTTGGCCAACATTGTCCCCGTGACGAAGAAAAATGGGCAGATCAGGGTCTGTATTGACTATAGAGACCTGAATGGCGCATGCCCAAAAGATGAATTTCCGCTCCCCATACCAGAGGTAATGATTGATAATACCTGTGGATTCGAGCGAATGACATTCATGGATGGTTTCTCTGGCTACAATCAGATAAAGATGCATCCTGATGATGAAAAACATACATCCTTTCGAACCCCATTTGGCGTGTATTGTTACACTGTCATGCCATTTGGTTTGAAGAATGCTGGTGCCACATATCAGAGGGCTATGATGAAAATATTCCAAGATATGCAGCACAAGACGGTTGAATGTTACGTTGATGACCTCGCCGTCAAAAGCAAAAGAAAAGAAGATCATCTCGAAAACCTTCGAGAAGTCTTCCTCCGGCTTCGCAAACACAAACTGCGAATGAATCCATTGAAATGCTTCTTCGGCGTCTCGTCGGGTAAGTTCCTCGGATTCTTAGTTCGGAAAGCTGGAATAGAGCTTGACCCCATAAAAGTCAAAGCCATTCTAGAAATGCCCTCTCCAAGAACCTTGAGAGAACTCAAAGGGCTTCAAGGGAGATTGGCCTACATCAGACGGTTCATCTCCAATCTTTCGGGGAAATGCCGTCCATTCTCCCGGTTGATGAAAAAAGGTGTAAACTTTGTCTGGGATGCTGACTGTGAAGCTGCTTTCCAAGACATCAAGTCATACCTGACAAAACCTCCAGTGTTAGCTGCTCCTACCACTGGAAAACCATTCATCTTGTACACAAGAGCCCTTGATCACTCTCTGGGAGCTCTGCTTGCGCAAGAAAATGATCAAAGAAAAGAAGCTGCTCTATATTACCTCAGCCGCATGCTAGTAGGTGCAGAGCATCGCTACTCTCCAGTCGAAAAAGAATGTCTTGCAGTGATGTTCGCCGTACAAAAGCTGCGTCACTACTTGCTTTCCAACACAGTCTACCTGGTCTCGAGGGTCAACCTCTTGAAGGTCCTTGTCACAAAGGCAGGTTCTCTCAATGCTCGACTGGCAAAAATGGTCCATCCTTCTGTCACAATTTGATATTAGGTATGTACCACAAAAAGCAATCAAAGGGCAAGCTCTAGCAGACTTCCTCGCAGAGCATCCATTGCCTAAAGATTCTCCACTCAGAGATGATCTCCCAGACGAACCAGTCTACAATGTGGAGACTTTCTCACAAAGTGCCTCCTGGGACATGTACTTTGACGGTGCAACCAGGACAAATGAAAAAAGACAGCTGATCTCGGGAGTTGGCATCCTCTTTGTTAGCCCCGACAAATACATGATTCCACACGCTTTCTCGCTACTGGAACCATGCACAAACAATGCAGCTGAATATCAAGCTCTGATCTTAGGATTGGAACTCGCCATCGAATCCGGTATCACCATGCTGGAAGTCTTTGGAGACTCTCAACTGATCGTCAACCAGATGAATCAGAAATTTGAAGTCAGGAATCCAAATTTGCTGCCCTACTACAACAAGGCACAATCACTTCTGCAAAAGTTTGACATCTGTCACATCACCCACATTCGTAGAGGTGAAAACATACGTGCAGATGCCCTAGCCGGACTTGCCGCATCCATGGCAATCCAGGAAGGGGAAAGCATGCAAATCACAGTGTGCGAAAGGAGAATCCTTCCTCCTCTTAACACACACCAAGCAGTTGCTGAATGCCACCAAGTGGTCGGAAGTCGGATTTCAATCCTTCAAACTTCAATTGGCGACTGGAGGGATCCGTTCATTGATTACATTATGTTCGGAATCCTACCTGAAGATCCAAAAGAACGGGTAAGCATCCAAAGGCGAACCCCAAGCTTCCATTTGGATATTCCTTCAAAAATCCTTTACAGGAAATCCTTCAACGGAGTACTTCTACGCTGCTTGTCACAACAAGAGGCTGAAGAAACACTCAAAGAAGTTCATGCTGGTCTTTGCGGAGCTCATCAGGCTGGACCTAAGCTCTATGATCAGATAAAAAGGTTAGGATATTACTGGCCTACCATGGTAGCTGACGCAATGCAATTTGCTAAGCACTGCCAACAATGCCAAGTTCATGGAGATTACATTCACATGCCTCCAGAATGGCTACATCCTACAGCGATCTCATGGCCTTTCGAAGCCTGGGGTATGGACATCATAGGTCCTATTTCTCCCCCTTCAAGCAAAGGTCATCGCTTCATCTTCGCCGCTACGGATTATTTCTCCAAGTGGTCGGAAGCATTTGCGTTTAACGAAATGAAGACCTCATCAGTCCTTCACTTCCTACGCACCAACATCATTTGTCGTTTCGGCATACCCAAAAGATTCGTCCATGATAACGGACCACAGTTCCGGGATCATCGATTCTACAGGTTCTGCGACAAATACAAAATTCAAAGCTGTCCTTCGACTCCATACAATCCGGCAGCAAACGGGTTAGCAGAAGCTTTCAACAAGACACTCTGCAAAATCCTCAAAAAAATGGTCTCTAGTCACAAAAGAGACTGGAGCGACAAAATGTCTGAAGCTTTATGGGCCTATCGAACCACCGTTCGAGGACTAACCCATAGCACACCATTCTCCTTGGTCTATGGATGCGAAGCTGTCGTGCCCTTGGAAGTACAAATTCCTTCCTTGAGGGTATCCTTGCAAAATGACATGACTCAAGAAAGCAATGTCAAATTGCGACTCCATGAGCTGGACAATCTCGATGAGAGACGGCTCGAAGCTCAACAAAGCATTGAACTTTACCAAGCACGTATGGCAGGATCTTTCGATAAAAAGGTCAGGCAACGCGCCTACAAAAAGAATGACTTGGTTCTTGCGGTAAAAAGACCAATGGTCTTCGCTCACAAGTCCAAAGGCAAATTTGAGCCGAAATGGGAGGGACCCTACATCATCGACAAAGTTTTCTCCAATGGCGCATACGCACTCCTAAACATGGAAGGTGACAGATGTATGCTGCCCATCAATGGCAAGTTCTTAAAGCGGTACTACCCTTGAAGACTTACCCAACTGGGTAAGAGCAATGCCTGTATGGCCAAAACCGGTTTCCAGGTACACGCTCGCTAAACCCACCCTTTTTTAGAATTTTCATATCAAATGTTGAAATTTCTAGAAATCTAAAACAATGCTTACTTTCATCGTTTCATTGTTCAACAAAAAAAATCCAAGTTTAGGAACCTTTCCCTAACTTGACCAAAATTTTCAACCCTTGAACCCAAAATTCATGGTTTGAAACAAAATCCGGATTCAGGGATTTCCACCCTAGTCCACCCTGCCTTTTACCGCCAAAATGGTTTTAGGTCAAAATTTATGACCCTCGTGTCTTTAAACAACAAAAAAAAAATGGTTTTTCAAAAACCCGCGAGGAAGCGACGCTTAGTCGATACTCGCACAAATCGGAAGCAAGCGAACCACGTTCGACACGTCCAAAATCGCAGGGAAGCGACATTTCGTCGATACTTGCAAAATCCAAAACCGTGGAAATGCAACATTTCAGTTGATATCCACAACCCAAATTTCAAAGGTTCGAAAAAACCTAAAAAACTGTGGAGACGCAACATTTCAGTTGATATCCATACCCAAAGGTTCGAGAAAACCACAAATTTCAAAAATCGTGGGGAAACGACATCAAGTCAGTACCCGCAAACCAAAATTTTTGAAAAAGCAAGGATGCGACTTCCATCGATACTTGCACCCAAATCCGCGAGGATGCGACATTCCATCGATACTCGCAACCGAATGAGCAAGGATGCGACATTCCATCGATACTTGCAAGAACATTCAGCAGGGAGGCGACTTTTAGTCGATACTTGCATTTTTTGAAAATCAAACCGGCTATAAATGCCATCAAAACAGGCTATAAATGCCACAAACCGGCTATCAATGCCACCAAAACAAAACCGGCTATCAATGCCACAAACAACAAAAAAAAAACTTGGATTTCAAAAAAACCCGGCTATCAATGCCACAAAACAACAGGCTATAATGCACAACCTATCAAGCACCAAAACATATTCGGCTATCAATGCCACCAAAACACGGCTATCAATGCCACAAAAAAAAACCGGCTATCAATGCCACCAAAACTAAACCGGCTATAGATGCCACAAAAAAAAAAAACTTGGCTATCAATGCCACAAGAAAAGCTGGCTCTCATGCCAAAATTGGCTTCCATGCCACAAACAAAACCTGGCTTTCATGCCAAAACAATCACTTGACAAAAGATTTTCACAAAATGACAACCTTTTGATCAAATCCCATTTAGCAATTATTTTATCACAAAAAGATTCAAGTGAGCGTAGGGATAACAAAAAAAAAAAAAAAAAAGAGTACCAAAAAATACATGTGGTACCAAAAAAAAAGTGTTCACAAGCACTACAAAAAATAAGTACCAAAAAATACAAGTGGTACCAAAAAAAAAAAGAAAGAAGGATGGTTTCTGTATACAGGAGCTCAATCAAAAATGGTCTCCAGCCAAGAGTTCAGCTCCCCAAGCAAACTTTTAGCCTCAGCCGTCAAGGATTCCAAGGCACGCGTCTTCAGGAACTTGCCATGAGATGCTGGAGTGGGCTGTACCCCTTCTCTCACACCAGGAAGCTTACCTCGAGCAGTTTGCCATTGATCATCCTCATCAGACTTCCTTTTGAGAACCCGTTCGGCATCTGCAACCTGGTGAATCAGGGCACTCTCCCTGTCGTGAGCCTCTATTATGGCAGTCCACTTGGCAGCGACTTGTGCCTGCAAATGCTCAAGACGTTTCCTGGCCTCATCGACCTCCCTGTCAAGGATGCTAAGGTCATGCGTCAGCCTGATGATGGCTAGCTCTTCTAAGTTCCTCTTTCGGACTGCCTGCTTCCTGCTTTCTGTAGCCTCATCCAGGTCAGACTTAGCCTTATCAGCAGGGTCCAGGAACATCTCCTTGAAGAACTGGTCATCAGCCAAACTCACGGTCTCAAACCACTTGTCACCCAGTGCAATGAACCTATCAACGATCGCCCTGGCACCTGTGACATCCGTACCAGCTTCTTCAGCATCACTGAGAATCTCCTGCACATGCTGGATCATGCCAAATCCAGCTTCCAAGTGTCCAGAAAAGAGAGTCTCAATCCAAGAGCTCAGAACTCGCACCACCACCTTCTTCGCAAAAAGAAGAGATGGCCCAGCTGAAGATTCGCCCAACTCCGTTGGTCGGCTACTCATGTCATCATCTGTCGAAAGAGTAACAAAAGAACTCTTTCCAGCTGAAGCTGCTCCTGCTCGGGAAGGAATCTCAGCGCGAGGAATCTCCTCAATATTGTCAGAGCTGGTCCCAGGAATCTCTACCTCTGGATCAACCTCTGGCATCTCTTGCTCTGGAAGCGACGGATCCTCCTCTGCCACTTCAAAACCTGCAAAGGAAACACAAAAAGGTATGAATATGACCCTGTTTGAAAATCATTATCAGAGTTATAACTACAAAATACCTTCTTCGACGACTGGTGGAACACTTTCCTCCTCCATGAACTCATCAGAAGCATCATCAACATTTGCGTCTATCGATGGTTCAAAGTCATCGGAATCCTGTGGCAAGTCAGCTGACAAAAAAAAAATGTGTTAGCAAGCCAAGTCACAAACAAAAAAAAAAAGGGGAGCAAAAGAAGTCGTACCAATTGGAGATTCTGGATTTACTCCAGAGTCCCTCGGTTCTTCTTCAGGTGCCTCAACAGGATCCATCACCACCTCATCGGTTGGGACCTCAGGCATCACCAAGTCTTCCTCTGCTAAAAAAAAAAAAAAAAGAAGAAAAGCAGAAACAAGAAGCAAATCATAACATGGAAAAATCCCATGAAAAGAAATGGAAAGAGAAAAAGGAAGAATCATACCTTCACCGGCGGTCTCTTCTTCTCGGCTTCTCTTCTCTGGAGGCTCGTCAGCATCCACTGGCACATCCTCATTGATAGTAAGAGGAACTTCCAAGTTAGGAGAGTCCTCATGCTGCCCCTTGCTACTATGATGACTCCTCCTCCTCTTACTCCTGCGGGCTCGCTTCTTAGAGGAACCTGCCCCGCTGTCAGAGTCAGGTTTGCCACTCGACTCATCACTGGATGGTCTGCTCTTGCCAGTAGACTCCACGGAAGCTTGCCTCTGCGCCGCTTGCATCCAAGCGCCAAGTTCGGCTTCCTCCTGTTCTAGCTGCTCCAAAGCCTCGTCAGGTATTTCTCGAACAGCTTCAGAACCAATGACGCCCTGGTCACCGAGAAAGCCTATCTTGTGCTTCTCTCCAGAAAGGAAGGCCCAAACTTCCTCTCGCCGGATGCCATCCGACTTTCCAAGGCCCTTTCCAGATGCCAGCTTCACATCAAGCTCCTTCCTGGAAAGTCCCCGATATGCCGAGAAGCTCTCCGCGAACCACTTCGCAAAGCCGGCAGTCCGGGAAGTCAGCAACACAGGATAAGAAATCATGGCTGTAGTGTCTTCAGCACTATAGAAAGCCCATGCATTTCTCCCGTCCTGTAAGCCTCCAAAGCGCTTCACCATGCTTGAAGGCGCTCCAACAACGCCTTGAGAAAAGCCAAGCTGCAAAGCAAAGCGAGAGGGTACATACGGCTGGATGTCGACGAAAAGATGTCTACGGTACACCATCGTGCCGACACGTATGCTGAAAAGCCACTCTCTCTCTGCATTTGTCAAGGAATAATGCCTTCCCGACCCCGCCCTGGTAGAGTCTCGGGAGGCACCAAAATCAAAAGCCTTCTTCCGCAACTCCGGAGAAAGCTTTACTGAAGATTGACCCATCTCGACGTCCCTGAACCGTCGGATCCTCATGCGGGCAAACAAAAGTGATTCGGACACGGCTTTGCCCTTAGCCAGTCGAATCATCAGAGGATCATCATCCTGTGCAGCACCCAGCCGATGGAAGCCAGGACAGTGGTATACATACCACGAATAAAAGATATGGGCTGAAAATACCCTATTCATGGGAAGCCCAAGCCGAACCAGAAAAGCAGCAGCCTGCAGTTCAGTACACAAGTAGGAGTAAAGAGCTGGCACCAAAGCAAGCTGCTCTCCAAACGCCATCTGACAAGCCGGGAAAATACAATGCGGCCTGATGTGCGTTCCATCTCCTCCAGCAAACACAGCCTCACCAAGCCAATAAGTGAGGTAAACAGCGAGATCTCTCCGCAGTGCAATGTCAGGACATATGGCGTTTGTACTTGCACAGAAATCTCTCAACTCTTCTTGCATGGCCAAGATCTTCTTTGAACTTGGATCCTGAGCTCCGGCTTCCTGGGTCACGCTATCAGAAGGCTCCCTACTATCAAAAAAGTTGGGGAATGAAGAGCTAAAACTCTTCCAACTGCTGGATCTAACTTTCGAACCCTCCTTCTCCTTCAAAAAATCATAGAAGGCGACGAGCTGAAAGTATAAAAGCCTGAACTCCTCAGACTGCCCCTCGAGGACGCTGTCAATCGGCATAAACTCCTCATAGAGTTTGCCGAGGATGGGCAATCCGGTAATAGCGCTCAGCTCCTTCAAAGAAAAACCAATCTCACCATTCGTCACAACGAAGGTATTGGTTTGTGGGAGAAATGACTCCAGCATAGCCATGAAGGCCTCGTCGGAAAAGATCACGGTCTCCCTAAAGGCGCGGACCGCATCAAAAATCCCGGCTTCCTTCAAAACGGCGCCACCAATCAGCAGGACGCGATCAGTCCACGACTTCCACTCGGAGTCAGCATTGAAGCGGCCACGAAGTCGGAAAGGCTTGATCCAATTGCTGCCGTCACCATTGAAAATACCAAAGCCCACCGGTCTCAAATCGACCGACGGATAATCAGAGCCCTGGTAGCCGCTGGATGGCATCAACAGGTCCATGTCAACAGGCGACCTCTCCGTATATCCAGGAGAACCGCCAACAAAAACCCCGGTCTTGATTACATTTGTCCTTCTCACCCAGCTTGGAGGATCTTCCCTCTTAGGGCACGTGGGGGCAAGGCTCAGAATCGAGACGGTGCGATCAAACATCGACCGGGTAGTAACAGTCTTCTTCTCACCATCTGCTGTGAAGGAAAACTGAAAACATCTCCTCTGGTATGTAATGTCATCAGGGACTGCATCACCAAAGAAGAAGGTAGGCTTGGGCAAAACGCTCTGATCTTCCATCACCCATGGACGACTGCTTACCATGATCTTATAGAATTCCTCTCCCTTGAGAGTGATCAGTCGCTGCCTCATCTCATCTCTGTTGAGGGAGTCGCACTCTTCCAGATTTCTCTCAACATACTGGACCTTCTCAAAAGCCTGCTGAACGGCCGGATTAGAAGATCTAGAAGATCGACGAGGTACGCTTGTAGCAGGCTCTTTACCCTTGTTCGCTCTGGAGGAACCACCTGAAAAGGATGGAAAAGAAAAAGATCAAACATCAAAATGACAGAATCTCGCTAAAAAAAATCTGGCGAAATTTTGACATGATGACGGGGCAATTCCGAAGAAAAGGAACTATCCCGAAAGAAATAGAAAGCTTGAAGATGGGCTCAACATCGCTGCGAGCTCCGAAACTCCAAACTTTCGAAACCTAAAAGTCTCCGCAAAATCAGGAAGGGCTCAACATCACTGCGAGCTCCAAGTTCCCAAATTTGCAAAAACTTTCAGGTATGCTATCACATCATGCTACAAATTTAATTTACAAATTAAAGGCATGCATGAACATCTTGGTTTGCGAAAAAAAAATGCATTATCATGATGAGCAAAAAAAAAAAATAAAAGAAAAGAAAAGAAACTTTCTCTAAAAAAAAAAGGGGGAAAGAAAACAAAAAAGAAAAGAAAAGAAACTTTCTCTAAAAAAAAGAGGGGAAAGAAAACAAAAACAAAAAAAAAAGGAAAGAAAAGAAACTCTCTCAAAAAAAAAAAAGGGGAGGGAAAGAAAAAAAAAAGAAAAAAAAAAAGGGGCTGGCCCACAGGCCGTGGCCCACAGGCCACGTGGCCGTACGGCCAGATCCGTACGGATCTGTCCGTACGGCCCACAAAAAAAAAAAAAAAAAAACAAACAAACAAAAAAGAAAAAAAAGAAAAAGAAAGCAAAAAAAAAAAAAAGTGTAAAAAAAAAAAAAAGAGGAGGCAAACACGTGAAAAAGAAAGAAAAAAAAAAGAAGAAGAAAAGAAAAGAAAGAAGAACTTTTTATTTTTTTTCCTACAATGGAGTTTTCTTGAAAAAAAAAAAGGGGGAACTTACTTGAAGCCATTGATGGAGAAGAAGAATAAAAGTCTTGAAGATCTTGAAGAAGAAAAGCTTTTGGTCTTGAAGCCCTCTTGAGATTATTGCAAAAGAAAGTAATAAGAGCAAGAGATCCAACCTTCTCCTTGCTTTTATAAAGGAGAGCAAACCAAAGAAGGAAAGAAGAAAGAGGTAAGTGTCACTAATTAGTAACCTTACCAAAAGAAAGAAATTAGAAAGATTCTTTCCCAAAAGAAAGATATCTTGAGGGATTCTCTCCCAAAAAGAAATCAATGAGAGATTTTCTCCTAAAAGATATAATCTATGACGGATTCTTTCCCAAAAGAAAGATATCTTGAGATATTCTATCCCAAAAATAAAGGGATCATGAGAGATTCTCTCCAAGTAAAGATATTCTTGGATATTCTCTATCCAAATGAGATATTTTTGGATATTCTTTACAAAAATGACACCATATGAGATCTAAGCCATTTCAAAAGCTTAAGGTCCCATGGGTTAGCCCATATGAGCCAGGTTTGACCACCTAGGCACACAAAAAAAATTTGGGCTTTTAGTCAAAGAGAAATCCCTCTTACCAAGAGCATACAAAAATGGTTCCATGCCTCTTTTGAGTTGATTGGACCATACAAAATAAAATTCCAAGCCCCATGAGCTTCCAAAAATCAAACCATCCAGCCTCATCTACCAAATTGAGCCAAATTCTTGAAATTGACATTCCATCAAACCAAATCCTGGTCCCCTAACTTGCCACATACAGCCTGTTAGGTCACAAGACCAAAACCAAAAACCAAAACCTGATCCCCTAACTTGCCACATATAGCCTGTTAGGTCACAAGATCAAAACCAAAATTGATCCCCCAACATTCCACATACAGCTTGTTGGGTCACACGATCAAAACCAAACTCGACCCCCTAACCTGCCACATATAGCCTGTTAGGTCACAAGGTCAAACCCAAATCCACATCCCTGATGTCATCTTCAAAACTTTGCCTCGAGATGATATGTGATCCCTTTCACTACCATAAAATTCCCCTGGAAGCTCAAAAGGCTACAAATACCAAAAAGAAAGATTGCTCAAAGACTCTTGGTCAAGTCACAGGCTCTCCTTCAAAAATCTCTTCGAGGCACATCGATTACAAAAGTTAAGCAACTCGCCGCTGTACCTCGAGGGGGCATTTGTTGACACCAAAAATGTCACTTTGCCTTTTCAAGATCCAAAGAGCTACATGAAGTCGCAACCTGCCATAAATAGGCAATGCTGCTTCCAAAAATCAAATCTTGTCAGAATCAAACAAAAAACTGCAAGATTCTTCCAGACAGCCAAAAGAGGAGTACACAAGAAGTTTCGGGCCATTTCAAAATCATTTGGCCTAACTTCGCTTCTCCGACAGCCGAAAAGGAGCTCTCGGCGGCAAAAGCTCTCCGGGACCATGGTTTCCAAGACAGAGCCTATGGATCATCTTAAAATGACTCCAATAGGTTCCCTGTCAAATTTCAAGTCAATCGGACATCGGTTGACCGCACATCAAACCGCGACATCTTCATCGCGACAAAAAGCAAGTCTACAGGTGATAGGACCCCAAACGGCTTCAAAACTCAAACAAAAGCCTATGGTTGGTCTTATTTATTGCTCAGGAGGCTTCACACCAAATTTCAGGTCATTCCGACATCGTTTGACCTAGTTTCGGCTTCTGACGGAAAATCGGCAGCTCTGCGCGACAAAGTCTTCGGCTTTCTCAGGAAATTGGAAACTTTGCAAAATAAAATGCAAGGATTCTCATCAGGTTTCCTACAAAGAAATCAGGCCAATAAATGGTCAAAATGTCAAGGAAAAGTACAGAAGAAAAAAGAATCAGAAAAAAGCAAAAACGAACACAACGAACATCAACAGACAGCAGTTAGAAATCCAGAGAAAAGAAAAAGAGAGAAAACTCTGCGGAAGTTCTACACCGGCCACCGCAACAAGGTGACAAAAGTCCCTTGGGGGGTACCCCCCCAAGGTCCTTGCCTTCTCCTCCTGCCTCCAATGGCTTAGATATGGCTTTTCAGCCCGTCTACTCGGTTTTTTATTGGACATAGGACTTTCCTTTGGTCTTTGTCCTCTAAAAACCTGAGGTTATAGCAAAGCCAAGCGAATCAATAGCATCCTCTGTTCTCATCTGCATGGATGATGGCGAAGCCCACATATGGCTTGCGACCGTCAATCTAAACGAGTCCCCCACAATCTCCTGAGAAGTTAGATCCTCCTTTTCTTGCTTTTCATTGTAGTTTGTATTTTTTCAAAAGAGACAAAAATCACAATTCTTGTCTTTCATTGTTGATAAGGATTGTAAATCGGCTATAAATGCCAAAATCGGCTATAAACGCCAAAAATCGGCTATAAACGCCAAAATCGGCTATAAATGCCAAAAAAAAAAATCGCTTTTCACGGCAAATCAAGAAAATGTCTCTTTTCTTAAATATATGTGCAATGGAAAACTTGAAAGAAGTTGATTTCCTTTTTTACTTGCGAAGGTTGATCCCCGGACCATCACTTGCAATTCCAAGTAAAATAGAAAATCTGGCACACCCACAAAAAAAGAAATGTTGATGCACGCCCTTGCCCCCGGTTACGAAAGGGTCGGACCCGACAGACTCCCACGTCCGCCGACCTCGGTAGAACCAAGCAGGAGCGCGGTCCATCAACAGAGACAGAAAGGGCGACTCGAGTACAGATCCAGACATGCCCTGTGGTCGTCCTCGCTAAAAGAAATCTTGAGCAGCAGAGCAGAAGTCGAAGATGAAGGCGAAAGCGAAAAGAAATCAGAAACGAGAAGAGAAGAAGACGACCCTATTTATGGAGAAGAAACCCTCGGCGCGCGCTGCTTTCGAAATTCGAAAGGACGGATTTCGCGATCCGCGCCTGTTCCATCAATAAGACAGCGCAATCAGTAAAGAGGCGACGCGTGTAACCGTCGACTCGGTTCCCAGTACAGGCATGACAGAGCATTTATCGCTTCAGAACAGTTGAAGCGACACCAGACGACGATCGCCGCATCCCCAGACGGACTCTTCTAGCTTTCCACCCCTAAAGGCTAAGACGCTTGAGAGGTCAAAAGCTAGGGGGCAATTGTATGGGGAGATTTCCAGAACCACAGGATTACGCTAATCACAGCCATCAGATGAGACTAAGCACTCTCACGTGCCATCCGCGTGCCATCCACGTGGCACCAGGCTCACCCCGGCTACCAGGACAGGAGGTCCGGCCGAAGTCAGGCAGCTCCGGGCCACTAGCGCCGAACTGGCCCATCCCGGGCGCCATCTCGGCAGGGAGCTCCACCTCGGCTGGGCCACCCCGGATGCCATCTCGGCAGAAAGCTCCACCTCGGCTGAAGAAGCCGGGACGGAAGCCGAAGCAAGAGAGAACCTCCACTTGCGCCCCTCATGCCCCACGTCATCAGGCACGTGGAGAAATAGGGGCACGAGCTAGTGGGACAGACACGACATCCAGCCGCTCACAATCTTCGCCATATCCTGACAGGGCGGCATCCAGCGGCTGAGGCCACATCAGGGCAAGGCCCGAGGGCAGATCCCACGATCCCCTACCGCCAAAGGCGTCCAACACGATCTGGCCCAACAAGACGCGCATTAAATGCGACGTGGGCTGATCCGACGCGCATTTAATGCAGAGTGGGCTGGATTGGACCGCATTAAATGCAACGTGGGCTGATCGTGACTTCCCAGTCGAATCACGGGACCCACACCACGATATCTCCCAAAGATACGTCCCAAACACTATAAATAGAGGCTAAAACCACCATCAAAGGTACGCACAATTTCATACACAGAGCCGTTACTCTGTCTCTCTTCTTCCTCTCCTTCCATTGTTCCAGTTCCTTCACTGACTTTGGCATCGGAGAGCCTTGCGCCGCCCAGGCCAGGGTCCTCTGACCGTGTGTTCTTCCCTTTCAGGCTTTCGGACGGCACCCAGTCATCATCATCATCGGATAAGTCCTCTAAGGAACCTCCTTATTGTGGGTCATTATTTTCTGCACCTACAGGTGTAATCCAAAATAATACATACTTCATCCTCAAAAGAGGATAAAAAAAATAGGAAAAATAATCACAGATGAGCTAAATGAAAAGCCGTCAAGCATCAAGTTCTAATGCCCACAGCCTGAGCCCGCTGGATACCTTATCATTCTTCGAAGAAGCCGCGAAGATGGCTTGGATATCTGAAGGACTTGAATTATATGACGTGCACGAAAAATACCATGTACTTTGCGCATCTGAAATCTAGATTGCCAAGTGGATAGTAAAAGAGATTTCATGACCTTCAGTAAATCATCCTTCACCTCATAACACAGCTGATTAAGATGAGGTGGAGATAATTTCAATACTACTTGCACATCATGAGTAAGATCGTCTGCAACAAGGGAGATATCACTACAGGGTAATCCCCCTATCAGACCATAAAGTGCCCATCACCATTGGAGTTAACCGAGTCATAGTAATCCTCCACATTAAAGGTAAAGACTATATACAATGGTTAGATGTTGGATATTATTTCACTTTGTATATAGATATTAATGACTTAGAGGACAGAGTTAATTGAAAAGTGTGGACTGAAGAAATTGGGCCCACAATATAGATCTCCTCTGTACTTTATGGTGTATCCACCACATTAGATCATGTTGTCTTCAAAAGAAAATTAAAGTGTCTATATTTAAGAGTTTTATTATAGGGAGAACTGTGTTCATATAAAATACAGTGCCAACTCACTTGTGAAGCCCACTAGAGACCTAGAAAGTGTGGAAAATATTATTCTCATCCGGTCATCCTAAGTCTTTGATTACGACTCAAATTTAATAATTTTGAAAGGCATTATTTGATATTCCTCCTGATCCAAAGGTAAATATCAATTAGATGAGTATCGAATTTTAGACTTGTGGCAATAAGCGGGGATATAATATAGCGCTTACCTGATATATAGGATTAATGGGTGGTTCTACGTACCCGTGGGTTTACCAATAATCAATCGAAGGGGGATCTGCGGGTTCCCATATTACAAAAAAAAAAAACGGGGATAACATGATCATAAATGAGACAGGTGGCACAAAATACTGCGCACAAGAATCATGCCTATTCACATCTTAAAAGGGAAAATCTCAACTAAGTCATTAAGTTTTTGTCTTATTCCAAAAAACGACACAAGTTTTAAAGCTTTCAAATTAATCCCTAAGTTTTTAAGGGGGTTTTCAATTAGGGACATCAATTTAAAGGTATTTTTCGTCAACTTAGAGCATCTCCAAGAGACACTTCAAATCTTCATATGCATTTTCAAAATAAAGGCTTATGTAGCAAAAAAGGCATATGTAAGTTTGGCATCTCACTTGGGCAGCTCCAAGAGAAATGTCAAATTATTACTTTATTCTTTTTTCATTTAATCATTATTTGCTTTATTACATATATCTTACTTATATTTAATGTGATTTGGTACGATTTAAATGTTATTAAAGTAATAAATTATTAAAAAATAAAAAATGTACTTAAACAAAAAATTAACTGAAAGACTTAGGGACTAATTTGAAAAGCTTTGAAACTCGTGTCATTTTTTTAAAATAAGATAAAAACTTAAAGACTTATTTGAAACTTTCCCCATCTTAATATTTCCCAGGTATTTAAATATTATGATTTCAAACGTGTTTGTAGATAATTTTTTAAAAAAGATGATGGAGGATGATGCAAAGGATCATGTGCATCCAACGACACATAAAGTGCTTGTTGCTGCGGATTTCAACAAATCTCTTAATGGGGCCCACTCATCATGAAATCAATAACATTATGATAGAACACATCTTCCTTTCGACATCACCTTTTTATTTATTTTCCCCTTTCCACAAGCTTGTAAATTTTGCCCTTTTGAAGAGTGTGAAACGGTTTGCAATTTCAACCTCAATTCAATCCTCACCGTCTTTTCGTCAATTTTGCCCTTTTGAAGAGTGTGAAACGGTTTGCAATTTCAACCTCAATTCAATCCTCACCGTCTTTTCGTCAATCAAATGGCCCCACTACACTCGGCACCATCAGATCTTAATTTGAGGGCGGTAGGGAAGGGTGGCAATTACGAAGGAAGCTTCATTTCAGCTTTATAAATTCCGAATACATCGCTCATGTGTCAGTTGTGTCTCTTCCCATGTATAAAATTTTGCTAGCTCGCATTCGTGAATTGTTGAATCTCCTTGCATGTTCATTCCCATCATATGCGAGTCTATCAGGTCCGGCCAGGTCGGTGGGTTAAAAACAAAAAAACAAGGAAGGAAAATTTTCAAATAGGGTCTTAAGTTTTTAACTTATTTAATTTAAAAAAGGGACATAAATTTTAAAAAGTTCTCAAATCAGTCCCTAAGTTTCTCGAGCCCTGTTTCCTATATGAAGAATTTATAAATTCCCAGACATAGTGGAATTCCTTAATGCTCCCTTGAGTTTAAGCATCTAGAAATTCCACCAAAAGTTAAAGGAATTGGAATTCCTGAATTCCCAAGTGCCTATTTCTTTTAAAAAAAATTTGCCAGAAATTCACCATGTTGGGAATTCCTGGACATGATGTGACAAATTGTCTTTTGGAATTTCTAAATTCCATATTTCCTGACTATCATTTTTGAATTTCAGCCATATGAAAGGTCTCTTATGGCCTTTGGGAATCCAGGAATTCTACCACCTTTGTATTTTGGTGGAATTCCTGGATACTCAAGCCCTAGGGAGATCCGGGAATTTCACTATGTCTGGAAATTCAGGAATTCCTCAGACAATAACTCATTAAATTCCAGCAAAGAAACATTGCATTTGAAAATGCTAGCGGACAAGATGTCATATCATGTCCAAAAATCCCCAAAACGTGGAATTCCTGTCAGAAATTCCAGGAAGAAATAGGCTTCGATAAGTTTTCAATTTAGGACATCCAACCATTTAAAGGTATGTCCTGTCGACTTTTTTTTCTTAATTTTTTTTAAATTATCCAATTGCCCTTTATTTAAAGACATGACATGGTTCCGACAGCCACTATACGCAACCGATCGTCGCGGGAATGCTAGTTGTCCTTGATCAAAGTGAGGACGCTGATGAAGAAAGTGAGGAGAATATAGAGAAAATGAGCGAGGGTTTTATTTCAATGAATGATAATTTGAGTATTTCAAGAAAATGAAAAAAATGGTTGCCGGAAATTAACTTTAAATGGACAAACGTCCTTAATCGAAAACTTTCTAAAAAACTTAAAGATTAATTTGAAAAGTTTTAAAATTTATACCTTTTTTGAAATAAAATAAAAACTTAAGTCCTTATCTAAAATCTAAAAAAAAAAAAAAAAAACATGTCAAATCAAATGAAACGACCCCACTATAGCAAACGGGGTAGATTATTTAAAGAGAAAACACAATAACGACCTCCAAATATGACCAAAACGGTCAGAATTGACTTGGGGCTATTCCAGTCGGCAGTGGGGCCCACCATTTGGAAGGCCTGGACTTCTTTTGGTATCACAGCTTCAATAAGTGTATCCTCGAGCCCAGAGAGATCATAAAGCTTGGTCCAGGACAGATTTGGCTCGAGACTCATTTTCTGGCCCTATCTGACGTTTAGATGGACTGGCCTTGACTTTTTTTATATAAAGTCCTGACCCATTTAGGCCCATATAATGACTAAAATTGTCTCCTATAGATGATGGGGTGTCTCATATGGTGTAGGAAAAAGATTACATCTCACACAAAATTCATGAGGTAACTTCTTAGCATAATATAACCCTAATGTGTATATAATTTTGTATTTTTGAAATGGTTTGAGCTTGGACAAAACTCAGTACATGCTACTCCCGATATAGAAAGTTAAAAACATTTCTATTATGGAAAACTCTTTTTTTTTTTTTTCATAAGAAAAACGTGTCACACAAAACGATTGAAAAAGAAATTGAATAAAAAATTAGAACAGGTTTTCTCGTTACATAAATGTGTCCTAAAATTTAAAGCGAATAAAGCCCCAAATCCAAAGTCGGGAAAAAAAAAAATCAAATTCTAGAGTCCATGATTGCAAAAGTGGGTCCCACCAGCCCACCGCGCAATACGGTCCATGCTTCATTGTAAGCCAAGACCGACCCAGGTACACGGCCCATGTTTGGGACCAAAAATGGGAGTGTGAACTACGGAGCCCGCATCTAGAAAATCAAAACCTTGGAAAGTCAATTTTGACTGGGGCGGCTGGAAAGTGAGAATTAAAAGAAGACCTATGACGGCAACTATGACACAAGAGGGAAATTTGCAAAAGAACCACATTTATTTTTCTACACTCTATAAACAACCACTTTTTTTTACGCCCCCTGTTCTCACATGACAATATCAGCTTAGTTAAAAATCAGTGAAAAGAATGAAGTATCATTTAGCTATAATTAGCCTTCATAATTGATCTTTTGTTCATTTAAACTTGACAATAAAATAGAAATTTTTTAAATGAGATAATAATAATCGTGATTACTTAAGTTATTTAAGGTAATTTAGGCAAATGATAAAAACACATTTGTATAACATATATGGAAAGACAAAATTTATGCGGACTTTTACTTTTTCAGTGAAATGGAAGAGTCTTTTCAGCCTCTTTATAGAAAAAGATTTTTGCAATATAAAGAAAATTCAGCGGCATTTTACTACTTTTTTTTGAAAACTCATGCAGTACTAAATCAAATAAAAGAATAAGCGTGAAAAAATAAGTACCTTTTCTATTGTTTTTTGAAAAAAAAAATAATATTACATAAATATGTCCTTACTCATAAGGTAATCTATGCATATTCTCTAATGAGCAATATACGCGTCAACTTGTGGGGCCCACTTAGATATTAGTTTATCAATGGTAGGATGGTAGATGGAAATGTCTCTTAATGGACAATGAGAATAAAAAAAATCAGCGCCATTGGAATATCCTATTCCCATCCCATTATTTAACACTCTTTTAAAGTTAATGATATCTAAGTCGTAGGTTTTCTTAATACTTAATACTTAATCCAATAGTGAGTGACAGTTCGATAGGATAAAATGAAGACAGTTCGGTAGGATAATAAAATCAAGCCTAACGCCTGTTCATAGATGAAAAATAGTATTAAAAGGGGTATATTGATGAAAAGTGGGCCCAATGGCCCCATAGTGACTGCACTTGTAATTTCTCTAGGAGAACTTTTTTCCATTTTATAAGAGCTTTTATTTTTTTTTCTTTCTAAAGATATTAATTAGGTTTCAAAAAGTAAGTTGGCATTTTGTAAATAGTAGAAAAGGAAGGGCGTTGAATGTAAATTTTTTCACTATAAATTCACGGATTCCATTTCCCTCCTCCCTTACCTTTTTGGAGATCGATTTCAGCAGCCTCTGCAGATCGATTTCATCTCTGTCAGATACAAGGGTAAGAAACCCATATTTCTATCTTCAGATTTCCTTCGATTCTCTCTTGTTTCATCTCAATTCCTACTCTCTCTTTCGCTTCAAATCCACAATTCAATATGTATGATGAACTGATATTTGAGTTTACTGCAATGAATTGATGATCACCTTCAACTTTGCTGCAACGAAAATTTTCTGATTGGATCCCAGAAATTAAGAATTTTTTGGGATTTGGGTGATTGGGTGTGAAACGATGCAATTCAGGAAGAACTCTATATGTATGATTGTTGGCCAACTGGGTCCAATCCGATGATCTGATGGGCTTAACTGTGGATGGATCTGGTGATCTGAGCCGTTCAATCTTTGATATATCTAGCCCCCTTTCCCCTCTTTTGACCGTTTAATTCTGGGTCGTTTGATTGAAGGGCTATGAACCAATCAAGGGGGTTTTGAAGGGTTGGTGAGTGGTCTATCTTTGTTGGGTCCATCAAAGTTAATGGTATGGATCAGTGGCGTGGGACTTCAATTCCAAACGTTTTGTGGTTTGGGTCATGAGATTTCTCACAATGTAAAAGTGAAATTTACAAGGCTTGTGTTGAATAAATAGGTGGATTCAAACAGTGAAGTATGTGTGTGTGTATATATATATAGCCTGTTTGTATTCTTTTTAAAGTAATCTTTGTGGGTTCGTTAGAAGTTAAATTCATAGTCTTTTAGTTCAGTGATTAGTTTGCATCACAAGTACTGTGTTTAACTATCCAAGAAACTTGTGATAGTTGATAAATGATGATTATTGTTATATACATATGTATGTCTGTACGTGTGCGTGTAATTTTCATTGATTGATTATCGATGTTTTAATTGGCCTGTAACTTGTGAGAATTATTTTTGATCAAATAAGCCCTGCATGGCTGTATCTGGTAAGAAACAAGATATTGAAGACCATAATACATGTGAACCGTTTTTACCTGATTGCAACTAGAATGAAAATAGTGTTTGGGATCGGGAAGCAAATGTAATAGCTCGAAAGCAAGGAGGACGAGGAAGGAGAAAAGAGGAGAGAATGAAAAAGGGAAAGGGGAGTTTTGAAACATCCAACAGTATTATGAATTACGATTTTAAGCATTATAAAAATCTTATAGTCAGGTTGTTAGATGAGATGATTGAAAATGATTTAAACATGTTTTTTAAAGGAACTTTTGAAGTCAATTTTCACTGAAAACAGTTTGTTTTTTCGCAAGCAAACCTATTTTCAATAAAGATTGACCATCCAACATGTTTTCAACCATTTAAAATGGAAATCTATGTAAATCAGTTTAAACAAAGTTTTGTTCTAAGACGAGTGGTTAATTGTAATTGTACAGAAATAGGAGTAAGATGTTTGATTAAGGTGGTGGTTTCTCCTAGCTTTCATTTAATGCATCTGAAGCTTTACTTATTGGTTGTCATTTGCAGGCTGCAGAGCTATTCCACACCCACAAGATACCCAAAATGGGAATAGTTGGGTCCTCTTCTACTACATCAAATGAATCTACTGATAGAAACATTTTGAATAGTGAGTCCTTCTCAGAGGAAAAGGATTCAGAAACTGTGCTAGAGAATGGATGTCTATCCATTGTTGTACTTGGTGCTTCGGGAGACCTTGCCAAGAAGAAAACGTTTCCAGCACTTTTTAATCTCTACCGGCAGGTTTGTTGGGATCTATTAACCCTGACACATGGATGATAATTGTTGGATCTTATCATTTTCATTCCCATTGTTTGGTCTTTAAGTGTGTTACTTGACATCAGCACATGTATCTACATCTCTGTGTTCACCAACTCCAAATTGTCTGATAGATTGAGGGTCTGTAAGTGGGGACCTTTAAGTGTTGCTTTATTATATTATCAAATATTTTTTATGCATATAAAGTAATAATAAAAAATTGTACTGGTTACAGACATTATATATATTTTTTACTCCAGGTGTTGTGTTTATCAATTCACTGATATAATGGTCTTTAGTCTTTACTAAATTGGAAATGTAAATTAGGAAGCTTTAGAAATTTTAACTTGTCTATCCTGAATCAAATTTAAACTGTCATTTTATATTACTATAAGTGGTTCTTTAGTCCTGAAACCACGGAAATGTTTTTTTTTAATGGTAAATGCTTTTTTCCCTTATTTCTTTGTGCAATAATATTGATGTAGCCACACTGCTTAGCTAATTACAGTTCCATTTTCCCTAGGGATTCTTACAACCAAGTGAAGTTTACATATTTGGGTATGCACGAACAAAGCTTTCTGATGATGGTTTAAGAGACAAGCTACGTGGGTGAGTTTCTTTAGTATTTGACTTTTTCCAAGATTTTTATCCGGGGAATGCCCAAATTTTGTTCACTGCTTCTTGTGTCACATGCAAGTTTACATTTTCATCTTCACTTGCCCTTACCATTGCAGAAAAAAATCTTAACTTGCCTGTTCACTTCCCTATTGGTAGAAATTTGATAAATAACATTGTGGTCTCTTTAGTTGTGGAGGTCGTGAACAGTAATGGATATCTCAGACCTCGGAACTAGGAAATGAAGAGATGTGCATACACTTCACCTGTTGTTCTGTGGGATTTTCATTTCCAGTTAGAAATTTATACTTACAAGGAAGAGAGAAGTTGGAATCGTTTTATGTGAATTAACCTACCGGATATTCTCTTAAAACTATTTCTATTGTGGAATGTTTCAAAGGATGCTATCATGCACGAGGAGTTATGAGACTCCCATATAATTTTATGTGCCTTCTTTAAAAATTACAAAACAATTGTCAGTTGAATTGTATGGTATAGTAGTCCTTTATGGTTGTCATATAGAAAACAGGGTTGTTTTCTGCTCCATTTGAATATCCTATCTCCCAAAATCTTTATCATGTCCATTTCCACTGTTAAATTGTTCCTCTTTCTTTCTTTTAGATATTATCTTATCTATGATGTAGAGTGTGATTATGGAAATTTATTCACGTTCACGACTGACTGTACAGACATCTTATCCAAGGGAAGGAAACTTCATCCAATCACTCGGAAGCTGTATCAAAGTTTTTGCAATTGGTAATTTTCTCATTCCCCATGAGCTTTGTAATGCAGTCTTTTCTACTAATTAATTTTATAATTGCTTTTGACAATTTTTGCAGGTCAAATATGTTAGTGGTTCTTATGATAATGAGGAAGGTTTCCGGTTGTTGGATAAAGAAATTTCAGAGCATGAGATATCAAAAAACAGTCGAGAAGGCTCCTCACGGAGGCTCTTTTATCTTGCACTTCCTCCATCTGTATATCCTCCAGTCTCCAAGATGATTAAAAATTGTTGCATGAATCGCTGTAAGCCTCACTTGACTACTTAATTTCTCTGAACTTAGTGTTTTTACGTGGTACAGTTCAAGCTGGTACTGCCCACCTATTATGCCAGTACAAAACACCCTCTGGTTTCATTTTCCTTTTTCCACCTGTTAAATGCGCATCACTTCATATGTCTGTAAATCTTCAAAATTCACACACATAAATATACACATATAATGATTAGATGGCCCCATTTGTGGGTATCTAGATGCAAATTTGCTAGTTAAATTCTTTTTTTAATGGTAAATGAACTCTGGTATAGATACATTAATAGTGACCCATCTGAATGTGCAGGAACTCACTTAATTTTTGTCAAGGGGAAAAAACCCTACGAAATGCCCTAATTCATGATCAGAATGAAACCTGTGGGAAATAGGCCCTTGTTTAATATCAATGTGAAAAATCTTTGTGCATATCTCCAGGATACTAAACTAGTCTTTGATGTTCTGTCATCTCATTGCTCACGTATATATGTCTCCATCTCTCAAAATTACTGGTAAAATTGGGAAAATGAACATTTGAAGAGTAGGTCAGGGCACCAAGGGCAGCCTGCAACTCAAACATGATATCAAATATGTGGCCTTCATTAATAACCAATAAGCACTGTGATTAGATTTTGTACGGATTGGTGCTAAAAAAAGCTGCAGCGCGGATTTGATATGATTTTTAGTAAGCCAAATGTATATTCCGGCATAGCTTTCTTACTCTTGAAACATGGTGTTCATTTTTATTGATCATGATTATTATCCCTGTAATTGTGATGCCAATAAGATGTTATGATTGTTCCTCCTGGACGTCCCTGCATTGGCTTGCTAATGGAAGTTCATTCGCCCTGTTGAACTTTACTGCAAATAATTGTTAATATTTTTTTCCACAGCTGATCTTGGTGGTTGGACTCGGATTGTTGTTGAGAAACCTTTTGGCAAGGATTTGGGCTCTTCTGAAGAACTTAGCGCCCAGCTAGGAGATCTTTTTAGTGAAGAACAGATTTACCGCATTGATCATTACTTGGGAAAAGAATTGGTTCAGAACTTGGTAATAAATGTTTAATTAATTTAATCTGCATCCTATTTATGAGGTCTTTCTACTTTGTACTGACCTTCCTGCCTTGTCTACACTGTAATTGACAGTTGGTGCTTCGTTTTGCAAATCGGTTCTTTTTGCCCCTGTGGAACCGCGATAACATTGACAATATACAGGTGAGAATATTTCATAGAAGTTTTGGTGGCTTTTATTTGTGAAGTGATTCTGTACAAAGCTCTGATTTGGGAGCATCCTCAAGTTGGTGAAAGGACGGTTTCTTTATGGTATTAGGATAGAAAATTTTTTTGCCATGTATTCTTGGATCGACGTAGTCTTCCACATAATGGTCCTTTTCCTCGTCCTTTTGTCTCCAACAGTATAACTGAGTACAATGCCCTTCCTCTTATCATACATTCATACATATTATAATAATAAATAATCTTCTTTTGTTAACGTCTGTAAAGACTTTTCCATTAAGTCTGTCCAAGTTCCAAGTTCCAATGTACTTGTAAGCTGATTGTGATGTGAAAAGTGAAAAAAATAAGCAACCAAAATGAAGGGGGGATGATGTTTAAGTGAACTTTTTTCTGGAGGGTCATGGTGAATGTGTTAAACTTTTAATGGTTCAATCCTATATTACTCTCCACTAAAAAAATTTCTAATATTTATTCTTGAATACATCAAACTCATGTTTATGCCAGCAGCACATTTTATTGCCCTGTACAGCACAGTCTATAGCACTATGACGGCCTCTTTTAATAAACATTTATTCTTGTTCAGATAGTGTTCAGGGAGGACTTTGGAACTGAAGGAAGAGGTGGATATTTTGATGAATATGGGTATGTTGGCTGCTTCTTAAGTTTCTTTTATGTTTTGGTGTATGTATGCAAAATCTGGAATCAGTTACACTCGTGGACTTAAATAATAAAATGGCAAGGTTATTTTTTACTCATCCACTATTAGATTACTGAAATCATCCTCAAATGCAAATTCAATGTAACATCTACAATAAAGAAATGAATTTAAGGCATTTTCTTATCTTAAATTATTTTTCTTAATCTTCTAAAAGATGAGCTAATCAATGAGCTTTATTGTTTTTGCAGAATCATTCGTGATATCATTCAAAATCATCTGTTGCAGGTATCACTTGATTTTCTGTGTACATAAGAACCATTTTACTGAAGTTCTTCTTTGACATGCAAGTATGCAACCAACCAGACTATGTTGTTTAACATCATCTATTTCTATAGTACCTTTAGAGGATTGGTTATATAGGTTAATCAAATCTCTTGATGGTTGGAGTCACTGAGTCAGTGCCATATCTAGATCAGTGATTAGAAAAAAAGGAGGATTTTGATACTATTTATTTTCTTAAGTCATTATATTGCGTGCTGGATCTAAGTAATTTACCATAGTTCTGTGTTTTTTTGGGTTGTAGTGTGGTTTTCAGTGAATCGTGTTGCTGATTTTAATGAGTGTTTCATTCTATGCCACTATAGATTCTTTGTTTAGTTGCCATGGAGAAGCCTGGTTCTCTGAATCCCGAGCGCATCCGGGATGAGAAAGTGAAGGTGATCTTTATCTTCGATCCTTAAAACATTTTGATCTCCTAGTTTCTGTGCATTGCTTCTTTCATCTATTTTTGCCATTATGGACCTACTATTATGAAACAAAATATGATAGTAGTAAAAAATGAAATCTTTCATAATTACTGATGAAATATATTTTCCAATCATTATTTTTGTTTTTCCCTATATTTTCCAAGATGTGTGACACTATCTCGGATCTGAAATTATTATGTCAAATTTCAGGTTCTTCAATCAGTCCTTCCCATAGCAGATGAAGATGTTGTGCTTGGACAGTATGAAGGATACACAGCTGACCCGACAGTTTCAGACCATTCAAACACCCCAACATTTGCAACTGTGGTTCTCCGAATACATAATGAAAGATGGGAAGGTCTTAAAGAAGTCTTTTGATTTTTGAATTTGTTTGCAATAGTGTTCGTTCTTGCTCATTTTATAATTATTTATAAAGTTAACTTGCCTTTTGCATGTCAAACTTGTTACCAAGCCAAAAAAAAACACACACTAGTGATGACCAAACATCTTTGTTGGCAGGTGTTCCTTTCATACTCAAGGCAGGGAAAGCATTAAATTCAAGGAAAGCAGAAATTCGTGTTCAATTTAAGGATGTTCCTGGTGATATTTTTAAATGTATGGTATTTGACATTCTATTATCATTCATACTGCAATCTTGCTACATTTCAAAATAACATTGACGCATAAAAAAATGAAAAAAGCGATCCAGTCACTTTTTGTTGATTGTCTTGGAAGATTTTCTTGTACTTCTAGACTAGCCTTGACAGTTGACTCCTCACAGTGCTATTTTATATTAATAGAGAGCATGTATGTACTAATCACTTTCCATATCAATCTTATGCATGAGCAGATACCTCTCTTAATCTTATGTTACCTTTGTGCCTTGTGGTCAGACTATCTATCTATTAGCCTTAGTTCATACCAGGGTGCAGGAATAAGAAGAAAGTACTGCTTCGTAGAAGCTTGGTCTTGTACATGGACGCAGGCATTTATAGTAATATATAGGCACAGCTGCACTTTCTGGAAAAGCCCCCAATGATCTTTCATTAATTTATACTAAAGTTTGCCTTGCAACTTGAAATTTGATTTGGACTTAAATTCATCAGAATGCCCTTTGAGCTGCATACAACTATTCTTTATCAAATGGAATCCGATAAAACTTGCATGTCCTAGTTTATAGTCAGTAGATTTGCCATGCCATACCAATTGAGTAAATTTTTAGTTTCAGTCATTTCTTGTCTCAATGGAATTCATTATGAATTTGTGCTTTGCATAGGTAAAAAGCAAGGGCGAAATGAATTTGTGATACGCTTGCAGCCTCCGGAGGCTATGTACATGAAACTTACGGTATGTGCTTGATTCCTTAGTATGCGGCCACCATGGTAATTGCACCATTTTTATGATTGTGTATGAGAAGGGCTTTCAACATTGTTCATTTTTTCTAAGGCGAGTGTCGTACAAATGAGATCTTTGATGAACTACATGGTTGTATTTGGTGTTTCAAATTGATGATATCTCATTTGTCCAACCCATGATTCCGGGGTCCGAGTCGACTCCATTCTTCAAATCTCAACAAAACCTTTCCTGTCCTTACTCTCAAATCTCATAAAACCCTTTCTTTTTCTCAACAAATCCCTAAACCCTTTCTTCTTCATCTCATTAAACCATCTTTCAAACCCTAACCTCACACACCCTCTCTCAAACTCCAACCCAAGAAACCCTAATCCAACAACCCTTCTCAATCCCTAACCCAACAAAATTCAATAAAATCTCTCTCTCTCTCTCTCTCTCTCTCTCTCTCTCTCTCTCTCTCTCTCTCTCTCTCTCTCTCTCTCTCTCTCTCTCTCTCTCTCTCTCTCTCTCTCTCTCTCTCTCTCTCTCTCTCTCTCTCAAGGCAAAGTCAATTAGACTTTGTCGAGTCGACCTAGAATCTGTCTCGGCTCGGCTTAGTCCGAGTCCGATTCCGCCTTTTTAAACCCTGAATGATTCACATCAATATGTCATCATGCTACAGCAAAAATGAAATAGAGACATGGAAAACAGAAAACTTGAACTACACAATTGGGTTTATTATATTATTGTCAAAATGTTTTTATTCTGTGATATTGTAAGAGTATCCTATAATATTCTCTTTTTTGTTGAATCATATGATTGTATCTGAATAATAACGACGGTGTATAGTATAGAAGATATGGAACAATTAAGAACATTTCTGGAAGTAGAAGATATGGAACAATTAAGAACATGTCTGGAAGTATAGATTTAACTGAAAAGACAAAAAGAACTCAAAATTGTTTTTCACCATTTAGGAACATTGGAAATTGAAAAAGACTGTAGTAAAAAACATTACCTTGTAAGTTGAACATAACTGTATGATCAAGGCAGGGAAAATATATAAATTTGCAATTATCAAAAGAATTGTGTGGTGATATGGTGAGTTATCTTCAAAATTCCCTTGGCCAATGATGATCTGCCAAGGAAATTCGAGAGGAACTGAGGTATTCAACATTCAGTTTTGTTCTCCAAGCCTTGCTTTAACCACTCAGAACTGCTATATTGAGCAAGGTTTAAAAAGTGGACTCGGGGTTTAGTCGGTCACCCTCGGCCATGTATTCGAGTTGACCTGCTTAAAGAATGGTATCGCCCATCTCTTACTCTTTAAGCATTTAAGGTTTTGAAGAATGCTTTTTTTTTTTTTTTTTGATAAATGAGATTTCATATTTTGACTGTGAGAAACAACTTCTAGGTTGAGAGCGATCAAGTCTCAATTTATGCTGTCCTATATGATACTCCAACTGTACATAGTGCTAGATCATCATGAAAGTAATTTATATTACAATGGAGAGAGAACCTTTATATTCATTTTTAAGGACAAGTAATCCATGACCATCACCCATCAGTTCAGTTTGTCCATCTGGTGAGACCAACGTGGGATGGTGATGCTTCAAAGATCTCTCTCTATCTCTTGACAATATGGTCATCTAGTGACATGCATGAAAATGGTTGGTTAAAGATATAACTCCAGTTAGAAAAATCGAATTCTTTAGTTTTTTCTTTCTTTCTTTTTTTTTCCTCCAAGTACTATCCATGGTAATTTGACGAAAGAGGGGCCCATTCCATCTGGAATGATTGGACTGAAACTGTTTACTCCCTTGGGGTTTTGTTTCTTTCTTCTTTTTTTTTTTTGTTTGGCTGCTACATTGGCCGCAAGTAAGTCTTAATTATCATGGGAGCAGAACAGAACTTGAACCTGATGCCCTTGGGCTGTTCATTTTAAGAAAGGTCTTATGGCATCCTGACATTTATTTAACAATAATTGCATCAAAACTTGAAACAAAATTTGAGAATAATACTAACATTTGGTGAGTATTGCGTCGGTCTTTATATGCCTCATTTTGTTGTCTTGTGTGATTGTCCCCTCTTGGTTAATTCTTCTTCCATATGTGCTCCCTTGGCATTTGCCGTCACAAGCATGGAAAAGTAGAGTTGGCATTATACAAGCAGTCAGCCACTTATAACTTGGTAAACTTCATTTTGAGTCTACTTCAAATAGAATCAGCAGTCAGCCTAACGCACGACGGAAATATTCTAGCTGATGATGATGAATGAGAAGATATTTAAATCAATTGGCATACACTGTTTTATCTTTTAATAAAATGCATGTTTATAGTTCTCCCTCAAACTTGTTCTTTGTTTAAGTTTTTAGTTTTTAAAATTATTTATCAATTTTTTCTGTTAGACAAATGCACATGACTGTTTGAACAAACTAAAGTAGTTTTGTGGCCTTCATATATTATGTTTGACTTCCATCCCTTTCTGCAGGTCAAGCAACCAGGGCTAGAAATGGCAACTATTCAAAGTGAGCTAGACTTATCTTATAGGCAGCGGTATCAAGGAGTGTCAATTCCTGAGGCGTATGAACGTTTAATTCTGGACACGTATGCCTTGAACTCCTCTTACTTTGTTGTTAAGTGAAGTATAAGTATCTGCTAATGCACAGTTCACCTAGATCCACCCATATTACAACTACAACATGTTTTAAATCTGGGCAAAGTTCTTGACGCAGCGATCGGGTTGATAGATCAATCTCCCAAAGGATTGATCAGGTCCAAAAGGATTCCAGCCCTAAGGCACAGCACGAACCGTAACACAAGAGTTAAACTCACGATAACTTGAATTGATTAATAAAGCATAAGCATTACAATAGGGTATCCTCTGTATATATACAGTAGCATTGTTCCTAAATAAGCAATAAGGAAATATATAATCCTAATCAGCATATAAATTAGAAAGCAATCCTATTAAGCAAACTAAGCAATATTACTAATCTAGAAAATCAGAAAACGTGTGGCACATGTGGACCCCATCAGCTGGGTCCATAAAGGCTTGCGGGTCCTTGTCTTGGATAGGGACTGGACTGCATCAGTTCTTGTATAAAACTTAAGATCCAAGATGATGTTCGTGCCATATCTGGGCTCATGATGCCCTCCTTTATGAAGATGCCTTGGCCCAAGATTGGGATGCTGCATTCATCACATGCAGGCTGGTCTGAAAATCAGTTGGTCCACAAGTTTACATTGAATATGGAGTATTGGTCCTTTCCTTTTTCCTAGTCATCCATTTTTCTTGTATAGAGTAACCACCTGATAGCGGAATGGCTTAATCTTCAGGTGGGGGCAAGGCTCGTAGCCAGTGGCGTACCCAGGATTTTCATTTGGGTGGGGCGGACGATGGTCGATTAAAACGGTCAAAATCAACGCCAACTACCAATAATCTCCACTTATTGCATGGTTTAAAGACATGATTTTTTTTTTATATTTTGGCAAATTAAGTATAAAGAACTCATATTCCGCTACTAACACTTTATTCCTACATAACATTTTTAACTACAACAACCATTTCCTAAAAAAATTAGCCTCTTATTCAAATCAATGGGATGAAAATTAAATTAGCAACCACAGTACAACAATAATAAAGAAACTACTTTTTTAGAACGCAGGGTATCTTCCGCCCAGCCCAACTCAGGAGCCTTTGGCCCTGAGCCCGAGGGATACTCGATTCTGGACAGCCGAGAACTAATCCCTAGAGGTGCATGCAACATGCACCCGGTAAAACTATGAGAGGTGGCCAAACGAAGGTAGGTGTCGAACACAAGACATCTCCGCTTCATTTTGTCCTTGGCCAGTAATAATAATAAAGAAATTATAGAGAACTCCAAAGAAGTAAAATCATTATCATACGAAAATAAGCCCCCTTTGATTGTTTCCTTAAGCTCCTAAGAGTTCCTTTATCGTATGAATCCAAATGGGAAGAACATAATCATAAACATCATATTGTGATTCAAGAAAAAAATCAATTCAAGAAAATCTAATAAGAAAGCAAAAAGAAAGTATAGCTAAAATTCAAGACCCAACAATAAATCAAACAAAATCAAAGGTAGGATGTTTTGGGAAAAAATTGGAGTATTTGGTCATTGTCGTTGAGAAAAAAATTAGCAAAACATATATTACATAGAGCAAAGAAGGCAAAACACAGAAAAATATATCAATCATAAATCAAACCCCATTAACAAAAACGTCATATCGGGAAAAATTAAAAGAAGAAAAGAGACCAATAACATTATACGAACCAAATACCCTAATAATAATAATGAGCTATTTGCAGGAAACTATTAGGGTTTTTTAAGACCCGGGGTGGGGCAATGACTTTACTGAAATGGGGCATGAGCCAACTTTTAGCCCTTTTTGGATGTCGCCCAAGGTCTGAGCCAACTTTTAGCCCTTTTTGGATATCGCCCAAGGTCTGCATAATGTCAGAGTGTGTGCTTGTGCGCATAATGTCACTCTGTGTGTGTGTGTCGGAATTTTGGACGGAATTTTGGATCAGACCTGGGACGTGTGTGTGTGTGTGTGTGTGGGGCAGTGTAGGTCCGCCCCTGCTTGTAGCCAGCCCCACCTGATGAATGACCAGTTATGGCACATGCTGTAGGTCCGCCCCTGCTTGTAGCCAGCCCCACCTGATGAATGACCAGTTATGGCACATGCGTTTGGGTTGCAAAGACCCTTAGATTGTGTTATCATGAGCATCATTTGCATTTTTCTTATACCGGAAGACTTTGCATTTTTCTCTATATTGTATCTTATCTATGAGTACCTAGGGAATGGGGAAACATGCATCCTTATATATATTTTTTAATGGTTTAAAACTGATTTTATGGCTACTTTAATTTCTTCAGAAAGGCATAATTGCTCAGATTATTAGTTTCAGAAATAATTTCATATACAATTTGCTTTGAAAAAAAAAAAAAAGTGAGCTAGCATGCATGAAGAAAAGAAGGATAATGATGTGTAAATCATAGGGTATTATTGAAGCTGGTGCATCAACTATATACGTGTACTAATCTGTACCCGTAAAAACATGTAATACTGTTTGGAGTGCTCATGTTGTCAATTTTAATCCATGATAGTGAAGAACTCAACTCACATATCCAATAACTACTTTGGGATCATTTCTGCAGAATCCGAGGAGATCAACAGCATTTTGTCCGCAGAGATGAATTAAAGGTATACACTATACTATAAACTTATATTGAACTCTGTTGCACATTAGATGGCTTTCATGTTGATGATTGCGCTGTTTGATTATCAGGCGGCATGGGAAATTTTCACCCCTTTACTGCATAGAATTGACGACGGTGAACTGAAGCCTGTTCCATACAAACCAGGCAGCCGTGGTCCAGTAGAGGCTGATGATCTGCTTGCAAGAGCTGGTTATGTGCAAACACATGGCTATATGTGGGTCCCACCTTCCTTGTAATTGTACTTCCATACGTAGATACCTTATCTTTTTTTTTTAATTTCTTTGATACCCAAGGTTTCTTGTGGAGAAGTTCTATATAATAGGTAAGGTAAATAAAAAGGCTCTTCTGAGTCATCTATCCTTACCTATTTAGAAAATGAAAATAATCTCCTCAATTACATGTATTTTTTGTATCAAAGTGTGTGTGTCACTGAATCGTTTTGTCCTAGTTTTCTATGAGAAGGTGAATGCTACTGATCTGTTTGTGCTAGTCGAACCATTCTCTCTCTCTTCTCTCTCTCTCTCACACACACACACAGAGAAATGCTTAGTGAGGTTTAAGGCTGGATATGATGGTGAGCAAGCGGGCATTTAATTGTGCCAATCCATGCTGTCACAAAATGTGGATCTTGTTGCAAATAGAGTATAATAGAGTGCGATTGTCCAAAATGTGGATCTTGTTGCAAATAGAGTATAATAGACTGTGATTGTCCAAAATGTCCAAAATGTGGATCTTGTTGCAAATAGAGTATAATAGAGTGCGATTGTCCAAAATGTCCAAAATGTTGCAAATAGAGTATAATACCGTATTATAACATGAAACTTTTGCTGGTCTTTCATTTACAATTCAGAGGGCAAGAACAGGATGGTTGTAAAATTAGGGTCAGTTGTCCAAATTCATTGGGAAATTTAGCTTGTTGTAGACATCTGCTTTATTGATATTCTAGGAGCCTGGATCTAGTGACCCTTGTTGATGATGTTAGCTATGTGGAGTGATTGCTGCTGCCCCTCTATTAGAAAAAATAATAATAATAAAGAAAGAAAGAAAGAAAAAAAAAAAAAAAAAAGAACGAGAGAGCAGAGAGCAGCAAGGCAGCATAAGAAACTTGTACTGTAAGAACCATGAAACACAGAACACCTAAGATTACATTCAAAGATCTATACAAAAGGCTCAATTCTATCTACCTCTTGCTTAGTCAAAATGTCCGCAATTTTCAGAACAGAGAACATGATAAATGTCACTTGGAAAGACAATGCTAGATATCTAAACTCATTTTCAGAATGTGTTGAAGCTTCCAAAGACCTTACTGGATTTGCCACCCAATTCATAGTATTAGCCAAACTTGCCTTTCAATAAGAAGCACCTCATGAAGAGAAAAGTAGTAAATACCAAAAGCCTCTAAAATTAGCCTAAATGTTTGCTTTATCGAAGCATTAATATCTACCCTTTTGAAAAAAAAAGAAGCAACTAAATCAATCAAAATGTCGTATTTGTTACCATTACGAAGCACTCCCCCAATGGATTATTATTAGCAGTCTTATGCACGGATTTGAAGCTATATATTGGGTGATTCTCTCAACCCAATTAAATCCGCCACCTCTCTCATTATTCTGAGCAAGAGAGGTCTTAGAGAGATAATTTTTCTCTAGAGCAATCAATTGAGAGATTGGGCTGAAGCTTTTTGCTCTAAAAGGTTAAGTGCTTCTACTTTTTTTGTAGAATGTTTGTTCATTTTAGTTCTCAAGGTGATTAAAAGAGGATCAAGCACAGAGAGCGGTGCACGACGGGGTAGTTATGGCGATAGAAGAAGTTGTACAAGAACAATTACAATTCTTAGGTCGACGTACTGACTGGGATAAAGGAGTTGTGAGTATATCTTGTAACTGTTCAATAGTGATTGATTTTTCTAATTGTTGTTTTTCTCCCGAAAAGGATTTCCACGTTAAATTTGTGTCTGCCTTCTTGTGGTGATTGCTTGGTAGATAATTATTGCTAGTTCTATCTTGTTTGGTTATTTACATCCGCTGTGTTGGCTTAATTAATTAGACTAGCATTCATTCTAATAAGTTTTGCTGAACTTTCAGCCTAGCTATCATTACCTATCCCTTGCTGTCTCCTCAAGCACATTTTTTGAATAAAAGAACCCAACCGTTAGATCCCATTTGAACCCTCTTTTACTTTATTATATGGCAAACAAACATGCCCCTGTCTAGATTTTCAGACAATTTAAAATCATCCAGGGGTCTTGGGAGGAGTTTCCCAGAAAGTTGGAGAAAGAAGAGGAAGGGAAAAAGTTTATATAAGTGTTTGCTTTCATGATCTGAAATTTGGCAGGGAAAAGTCTGGAGAGGAGAGTTTGGTAGGAAAGAGAGCGTTGAAAATGAAAAGGGGAAAAAGTTGGCAAAGAATGGGAAGGGGAAAAGTTGCATTAATAAGCATTTGCTTTTCATTATCTGACAAGGGGTAGCTCAGTTGGCCTAGGACCACGGTTTGCTCCCGGAGGTTGAGGGATCGAAACCGCGCTACCACACTGGGGCCACAGGGGGTTTTTACCCGGCTTTGCCTCCTGGGCCCGCAGGGATTACTCCGGCCCAAAGGGCCGGGACACCCTGCGTCAGCAACAAAAAAAATACTGAGGTTTTCATGGTAAATCAAATCCTAAAAAAGTCACGTCCAAACTCCCATCTATACTAGCATATATATATATCACCACCTTATATAATTCATCTCTTGCCTTTTAATAATCTCTCCATGAAATCCATTTTACCACTATCAATGAATGAGTATTTAATTCCATACAAATAAATGCATTATGGGCGGGGGTGTGTTTTCATTTTCTACCTTACACTGTTTCAAATTGAAGTATGCAAACATCAAATTTTTCAGAAAAAGAAATGATCCAAACATACTGAGACCTATAAAGAATCACTCCAAACATAGCTTTGCATTTGTATCGTGTACAACAGATGCCAACATGAGCTATGGAAGGTCCCACATTCTGGTTGGATAATTTTATGATCAGCTTTTTTTGGTTGACCCAACCATCTTCAATTCATTTGAATGGCCGTCCATATTTTCATCCCTAGTGGCTGTAGGACCTATTGTGATTTCAAAAATCTTAAATGGCACATCCAAAATGACCCAAGCTTTTGAAACAATTTTTAATGTTTTATGTAATGTCATTACAAAGCATTAAATGCTGTAAGCAATTTGAGTTTTTGAAGGGTGGGCCTTGATAGTCTAAAATGGGTTCACCACGGATATAAATAAGTGACCTTGTGCAATACAACACTTTTCCTTCACAGAGTCTCCTTGTTCTTAGGGCTGTAAATGGGTCGGTTCCGGTCCGGGTCCATGGTGGACTCGGAATCGGAACCGGAACCGCTAAGGAGAAGGTGGAATCAGTTCGGATCCGGAACCGTTTCGGATCCGGAACCGATTTCTTCGCTCTAGAACCGGAACCAGAACCATATATGGGATGGGTCTAGATCCGGGTCCGGGTCTAAGTAGAGAATGATATTAAAAAAATATGATTTTGAGGAGATATTTTTAAAAATTGAGGTAATATGTCAGGTCTCGGGTCCACGGGTCCGAACCAAGGTGGAACCGGACCCGCACCCATTTACTTATCGGGGCCTAAATAGGGACCCAGACCCGATTTTTAACAGGTCGGAACCTTCGGGTATATCGGAGAATCGGGTACCCATTTACATCCCTACTTGTTCTCCTCATCCAACTTGGAATAAGACCTCTTATGGCACTAAAATATGGAGTTGGATCGCCATGCGAACTCTAACAGGCCTCAGTCACACATGGCATGGTGGACCACTCACATCCAACAGGCCCCACATGTCGTATGGTGGGCCTCTCACATCACATATTAAATGAATGGGGGCTCTACACTTCAACAAATTGATGCAATGCTGATTGGGGTTAGGTTTTGCTAAGAGGTACTTTCCATGGATTGCATGAGAGGTAATTTTTTTTATCATCGCTTGGATCCAGCGCATAAAATCCAAATTCTCTCGCACTTTCTAATTCTTCTTAAATTGGCACTCGCTATAATTTGACACTAATTTAATTATGTTTGCTATATTGGATAAAATTTCATAAAATTGTGACATAAAAAACAGTAAAACTTTAAATCCCATATATAATAAATGGTTATCATGATTTGATCGAGATGATATTCCCAAAAGCATATCCTTAATCATACTTTTCCATCATACTATGCTCCTATGATAACACATCAAAGTGGCCCCCACAAGGGCTTGAGTTTTACCTCTCACCTAATTTGTAAGGTATATACAATACCCCTTCCGGCAAAACGCAACCCTGCTAAATGTAGCTCTGCCATTCATATGTTGGCTAAGAAGGAAAGGGATATATGCTAAAGAATCCCTATAAAGCAATGGTGGCGTGGGAAAGGCAGAAAGGAAAACTTAGAACATGGGAGATGCACTTCTTCTATGTCCACTCAACTATGATTCAACTACACATTCCTCCCTTTTACCTCACCCAACGTAAACCCAGCTTCATTGTCATTCAACAAGACCATGCAGGCATGTACTGCGTCTTAACTAGGCCATTTGCAGATGTTGAGCATCAAGTATTTTGATTTTAAGATTTGAATCCAATAGTCACTTCTCATTGCATGATGATACTATGACCGCCATTATTAGGTTCAAACGCTCCCATGAATTCATGGACAAGTTGAGCCAAACCCTAACCCGAACTATTGTTGTCATAATAGAGATTGAGTGATGATCTTGCAGTCTTGCTTAAACTTTATTGCTATAAAAAGGCACTAGCACAATAACCCGTGCTGATCACGGATATGGCCAACATTGTAATTTAAATATTCATGCTTTAAAAAGTTCATATATTTTAGAAGAAAAAAAAATTAAAGAATAGAAAGGTTGTGAGAGTGCCTTATTATGCAATTCAAGAGCTAGTGGCAGAAATAGGAGAATTTGAGTAGAAAGGGAAATGTAAAACTTGGAGTGAAATGGACCTTTTGCAATAAAGTAAAAGTAGGAAGTGGTTACAAGTAGTTTTGATTATAATAAGATAAAATAGGTAGTTGCATGAGTGGGAGAGGGAGTTTTGAAAACTGAATAACTTGCGGTCAAAATTATAATGGCCGGTCAAAATTGAATCCGAAACCTTCTAGCTTAATATATTATAATGGAACGACTGAATGAAGAAACTTATTAATTCATTCAAGTGGAATAGACTTGATCCAAGTCTATCAGTGTTGTCAATCATAGCATTCCATGGTCAAGTGTCCATCCTTTCCCTTGGATCATGCAGAGTGAACCAAGTATATCTCAAGTCTGGGTTGGTATTTGGTAGACAATCTCAAGTCTCAGGGTTGGTATTCGGTAGAAAATCTCAAGTCTCCTTGTATGGTGCTTGATCTTACCCGATACACAGTTCATATTTGTTGTGTAAAGGCCGATCAATCTCTCTGATAAGAGCTTTCACAATTTTAAAGGCTAATATTGCTTTTTGCTCAGTTTGTTTACCCCTGATGTCAAACTGTAACATGAGTTTCACCTTTAGAAAGTAAGGGGGTTGTTTGTTTTGCAACAATTCCTGATCAGAATTCTAGTTGTTAGGATTTTGATAGCATGCTTGTGGCCATCTCCAGTATTTGGAACACCTTAATTGATTTATAAGTCTCCAAAAATTCAGCCTTGTGTTGTGGGGCAGTTTTACCTTATTCCAGCGGCTCTCCTTGAGAATTTAACCCAAGGACAACACTTGGAACATTCAGATATTCCCCAGTAGAAATTCTTAGATTTCTGAGAAACGAACAGGTGCTAAGCACTGAAGCTTATTTAACCTAAATAAAATGGGATGAGAATAAAACAATAATAACTACCACATTAGCAAAATGTACTAAGCTAGCATGGGCTCTAAAAATATTATTATTAATCATAGCTATTTAGGGAGTAAGAAAAGGAGAGAAAATGAATTGAAAACCTGCTATTATAATATATAAAAACTAGCACAACAACATGTGCTTAGCACGAGCATGTTCACCAATAACTAAAAAGTATATTTATTGATTTATTAAGAAAAACTCAGATTACGCAAAATCAATTATCAAATACTCATAACAATGATTTAGTGATTATGATAGGGGTAGAAATGAAACTTCTTTCAAGAAAAGTGAAAAGTGGAAAGAAAGTTGGTTACATGAAGTGGAGGAAATGAGTGGTTACATGTTAAAAGTGGAGATTAGTGGTTGCATATTTGAAGTGGGGAATTATAACTCCCGGTCAAAATTAGAAGTTATGGTCAAAGTTAGATCTAAAACCTTTTAGCTTAATCTATTATAATAGGACTTGAACTGAGCATCCACACTGAACTTTAGGGCTTGTTAGGCATCGTTCTCGATTTGTTTCCAATTTTTTACTCAAATCAGGTTGTGCTGAGATCGGATCGTGTCGAGATTATTCTCTTAGGAACTTGTTTGGCGACATTATATTAAATTAATCTACTGAGAATATGCTATACAGAATTTGTTTGGTAATAATATTATAAAAGCTTTGTTCTAAGGGACTGGACATAGGATTTACAATGTGGGGCCCACCTTTTATTGTTTGCGACACTCTATTATTATCGTACATTAACCCACTTGTAGAGATTAGAATGTGGTACCTACCTTTAAAAATTAGAATATGGGGCGAACCTTTATAGGATTTACAATGTGGGTCAACCCTTTGTGATGGTGACCATATGACCCACATTTATGAATGACAAGGTGGAGCCACAATTTTTTTGTGATTGTGGTTACAGGAACCATCTTTAGAAATTACAATGTGGTGCCCCACCTTAGAAATTAGAACATGCGGGCAGTGCATTCATAGGATTTACAATGTGGGCCCACTTTTATAGGAATTATATTGTGGGGCTATCTTTTTGTTAATTGTGAATACGGGACCCACCTTTAAAAAATTACAATGTGGTACCCACATTTAGAAATCCGAATATCGGGCCACATCCATAGGATTTATAATGTGACCCCACCATTATAATTTTATAATATAGGCTCATCTTTTGTGATTGTGACCATCTGACCGACCTTTGGGAATTATAAAGTGGGGCCACCTTCTTTGAGATTGTGAACATGGGGCCTACTTTTAGGATAAGTGAGAGGATTTGGAGTCTTTAAATGACATTCTCTAAAAAGCAAGAAATAAGTAAGAACCGACTTTGCCGGTGAGTTGTTTCTTAAAAAAAGTTTTCCAACATTATAAAATTTTTTCGTTCCAACTTTCTTATGCCACATGTTAAGATTTTGAGATCCTTTCCCATGTACGGATGTAAACGGGTCGGTTCCACCCATCATGGAGAAGGTGGAATTGGACCTGGACCCGGGACCGTCTCGGGACCAGCTTCTTAGTTCCAAACCCAAAACGGTTAAGAAGAAGGTGGAACCGGACCCGGAACCAAAACCATTTATGGGGCGGATATGGGTCCGGGTCTAGGTAGAGAATGATGTGTAATTTTAAGGAGAGATTCTCGAAAATTGAGGTATTGTGTCAGGTCCACATGCCCAAAACGAGGTGGAACCGGAACCCTACCCGTTTAGGGTCACGGGTCCAAAAAAAGAACCCTGACTCGAACCTATTTACTTAGCGGAGCTTAAATAAAGACCCAAACACAGTTTTTAACGGGTTGGAACTGCCGGATAATAGGAGAATCAGGGACCCATTTACATTCCTATTCCCATGAGATCAAAATTCGAAACAACGATTTACACATACCAAACATGTTTTCCACAATCTTATCTCGTGGGAATATGAGAACATCCTAATAGAACATGCCAAACACACCATGAGTTGCACTGTTAGATAGTTAGTGGATCAAAATCTTGATCCACAATTAAATGAGTCACAAAGATCGACACCTAACTACCATGTAAACCACCTATAATATAATCTTACATAGTTGTCTACATACAGTCCCTTGAGTGGGCAAAATATGGCTTGATTTAGCGACTCTGCCCCAACTTGAGCATTGTTATTAGGTGGGTTGTGGGTTAAGAAATCTTGACCCACAGTCAAATCTGTTGTATATGGATTGATGCCCTAACTCCATGTAAATAGGGTTGTAAACGGATCGGATCCGGTCCGGGCCCATGGTGGACCCGGATCGGGAACTGTTAAGGAGAAGATGGAACCGGATCCAGACCTGGAACAGTTTCGGAACCGGTTTCTTGGCTCTGGAATCGGAACCAGAACCATATATGGGACTGGTCTGGATCCGGGTACGGTCTAGATAGAGAATGATATTAAAAAACTATGATTTTTAGGAGAAATTTTTTAAAATCGAGGTAATATTTCGGGTCTCGGGTCCATGGGTCTGAACCAAGGTGGAACCGGACACGGACCCATTTACTTATAGGGGCCTAAATAAGGACCCAGACTCGGTTTTTAACGGGTCGGAACCTTCGGATAATTGGAGATTCGGAGACCCATTTACATCCTTACATGGAAACCATTAGTAATATAATCCTACAGAATCATCCACTAACGTTCCCTTGAGTGCGCAAAATATGACTTGAATTAGTGACTCCATTTGAACTTCAGCTGCATTATTATTAGAATGCCTAGGGTTGTACAACAAATTCGTCGATCAGGAAATCCGATCTGATCCGATCCGATCCGCGGATTTTTATTCGATCCGAAGGTAAACAGATTGGTGACGGATTGAAAATTTTATAATCCGTTAGCAACGGATCGGTGGCGGATTTCACCCTCAATCCGTGGAATCAATCCGATCTGATCCGTTGGCAATAAATATAAATAAAAAAATATAAGGGGTCTAAATATAAATTAAGATGTCTAAATTTAAAATAAGAAAAAAAATTTAAGGGGTCAAAATGTGATAATTTATAATATATTTGATATTTTTATTTTAAAATTAGATTGAACGGATTAATCCGATCCGATCTGGTCCTCCACGGATCGGATCTAATCGGATCGGATTTTAACAGCAACGGATTGGTGACGGATTCCAAATCCGTCAATCCGTTGGTATCGGATTGGTGATGGATTTGGCCCAATCCATACCAATCCGATCCGTGTACACCCCTATTATCCATCAAGAAACCCCGACCCACATTTAAATGAGTCGTACATGGATTGAATTTGTAATCCCTCACATAAACTACTACTATTATAATTCTAATGGACAAGTTTTTTTATGCTTTTGTAGGTTTTTTCATAGTAATATGCTTGGCTTCATAAAAATTAATTTATAAATTAAAGGAAAGATTACATCGAATACAATTTAAAAGGACAATAAAAATCGATGTTATACTTGTTGGGCAATCCAAATCAAGATGAGAGATGATAAGTTTGAAGCTGGGGGTGTAACTCATTTAATAGAAGAATTTCAAACCCTTTTAATAAAAGAACTTAGATCTATCCCATAAAAAATTCTCGAACCCTGACCATGGGCGCATAACTTAGTTTAATAGATTATAACATATTTTACCATCATGCTTGATAAACCATTTTATCATATTTAATTAATTATAGAAAGCTCATAATATGAGCATTTTAACCAAGTTCATATTGTATTCATGAAGCTGTCATAAATTATTGTAGTAGAACAAAATTGCATTTATGCATGATTTATTCATGATAGAATAAGACTATGTAAAATACATTTTTCCTTCTCCCTCACATTTACAAATTCATGTTTTAAGATTTTTGAAATGGTGAGATAATAAAATGAATTTAGAGAACAATTAGAGAATTATTGGGATATTGGAAGAAAATAAAGAAAAATAAAGTAGTATGTCATAAAAGTTTTTGAACTTATTTTCCAATTCATATATAGTATTTGTTTGATTTATGTTTTAGTGGTTCTGTTATTTTAAAGATTTTAAATTTGCTTTGTACGAATAGATATTGTGAGCTTGGAAGTAAAGGTTTCAACATACGAACTTTGCAATAATGACGGAAACCTCAATTCTTGACATTACTTTGGTGGAATGTGCAAATTGATGATTGGAAATATGCTGGGTTATTCTTATCTTTGTTTTCTTGGTTATTCTTTCACTTATTGTTTGCTTCTCTTTCTCTTTGGTTAGACTTACTCGATTTCTCTTTTGGCTAAATAAGGTCTTGTTTTTCTTTGGCTAAGTAAGTTTTTTTTTTTTTTTTTTTGATTCCGCCTGTGGGTAGCTCTCTTGCAAGCTATTAATCTTTGTACCTTTGTAAAACTTACTTTTAAAATATATACACACTTATTGTATTTTTTTAGTTTATGCTCATCTATCTTTATTATGTTAGTAGTTCTAATGTTTTTTAATTGAGATATTATGACTGCTTGTTTTTTATTTAGAAATAAGTTATGATGAATCTATTGGTTTTATTACTCCTAAAGTTTTAGTAGTGGTTGTTGTGTACTATATCAAAATATAGATTTCACTCTCTCTTTTAAATTCATAATTAGATACCTGTTTAAAGATTTTTGAAGCAATTAATGAGACAACAAATAAATTCTAAAAATAAGTAGCTAATTGTAGAAATATTGAAAGATAACTAAAGAAAATCAAGGTAAATTACTATATTTGAGTCACTGGTTAACATCCAAAATAGAGAGTCAGCCAAATGGGCATAAGCTACTAATAAAAATAATCAACAGTCTGATGAGAAGCAACACATAATACATTTCTTTTCATTAGAATCTTTAAATCTTTATCATCTTTTATAACAGAATCTTTGTTATTTTTGCTAATAAGTTATAGAAATTATTATCCAACATTGAAATCAAAGAAAGGGAATCATAAGGATCAGACAAGGTAAATCTGAATTAATAAGTAGTTGGTTTTCATTACATTTCATAACTTGTTGAGTTTCTTATGCAGTTTTAAAAATTAGAGTTGGTTAAATAGAAATAGTATGAGGAAAGGAAATCAAGTTTTGCATCTCTACTCTTTTTTGTATAGACCCATCATAATAGAGTCATTAGAAATAGCAATAAAAAAAAAGAGGCTAGAATTAAAAGAAGTGTTTGGTAATGCAAAGATCTATGTTAAATAGACTTTTTTATATCGATAGTTGAAATTTTTTTATAAATTTCTCAAGATCAACAAGGTATCAAGCCTTGAAAATTGACCCTATGGCCGACTGACCTACCCCTCGGGGTTGATTGACCAAATACTTCTCATGCTTTCAATCCACACCTCAATCTTTTGCTATGACTGCCTTGAACCCTTCGATCACCTAGGATCAATGTAATGTTGCTTCTTAAAAAAAATAGCCAGCACTTGTGGCATTGCTTGGCATATGAAGTTGAACTTTTTTGTGTCGCCTTTCATATCAACCACCCAAAATTTTTAGATCCGGATCCTCTGTTTCGTCCAAACAGGGAGCCCTGTTTAGACGAATCAAGGGCCGCCACGCACGGGAGCAGAGGAAAAAAAAAACATGTTCTCTTTCCTCCGCCTCCCTCCGCCCTCGTATGTGGCATCCCCTGATTCATCCAAACATGAGATCTGTTTCCAAAGCTTTTCCCTTGATAATATTCCAGTATTTTCTACAAGGCAACTTCTCCTACAAAACCCAAAAAAGAGTAAAGGTCTATGTGATGTTCCCCTTTTCAGCCTGTCCTTTTTAAGTCAGTAAAGGGGCTACCCAAGATTAATTCAGTACAGGGGCTACCCAAGATTAATCCAATTCCTTCATTGCACAAAAAACTACCTCTTTGAATTGGCATTGGTCTTGAATTGACACTGACCTAGATATCTGCTGCTGTTGGACTTCTTCACAATAATTCTACAAGATGAATATCAAATGAAATTTGAATCCTAAAATTGAGGGCTGCGAACAGTACTTGGGCCCAATATTTCTCTTACTTCTACTTCATTCTTAACCTTTCCATCGCCTAGGTACCATTTTGCCTTGCTTGTTAGAAAAAAAAATATACCTGTCAACTTTCAGTTGTCACATTGCCCAGTATTTCATGCACATGCCCCACAGCACCATGTGTGTGGCCATTTAGATCAATCGTCCAAGCCAAGCAAGCCCAGAGCCAGTAATTTTTCCTTGAGTGGGCCATAGGTTTATTAATAGAAAATTTAATATTGTTGTTGTTGTTGTTGTGGGATTGCGTATTTAGGGGTGGGGCCGGGGGCTTGTCCTTGGAACCATTTTAGTCAGATTTATTGGGCTGAATCAAATCTTGGCTGTCAACAGTCAAGCCAACTCAACTTCACCTAGTTACACCTTGGCTTGAACGTGACTTGATAAGGATCTATAGCACTGCTTGTTTATAATCAAACTCAAGCATGTTCAACTAAGAACAAGTCAAGCCCCCGTTTAAAGAACAAGCAATCTTTCTCAAGCTCAATCTTAGCCAAGTTACATGACTAATCAATGGAAAGAAATGATTTCGCATATATCACATATATTGTTACATTCTCCTAAAAGTTACCTTTCACTATTGCATAAAAGAGGCAACTTTTTCACCTTTACGTTGGAGCCCCTATGACAAATCCAACCCCTTAAAATTCACCGGTGGAAATGAATTAACCTACACCCTAATATAACGTTGATATAGTCTTTACTCACCATTACATTAATTTTCATTAGGATGTAACTTTAAAAACCCTTAAAAAGCTTAAGGGCCTCAAATCATTGCTTGTTAAGATTTGATTAAGATGATCTTGAAAATCACATCCATAAGGAAACCTTTCTATCACAATATCCTCAAGTAATTAGAATGCATCCAAATAGATATCACACAAGCCTCACATTTCTTAACCTTCTTTGTGTACCAAATTATTAAATTGATTACATGTAAAGTCAAATTATATATTCTACGCTTCATCCACCATGCATCATGTCACTTCATTTTGGAGTGAATCCAAGAATGCCCCAACTAACAAAAACCCATGTAAAATGAGTGGATTTGATCACACATCAAAGTGGGCCACATACTATATGATCATTTCTCATCAACCCTCAACAAGGCTAAAAATAGCCTAAGATGATCTCTCTCTCCTCCTTCATGTTTTTTATTTCTTCAATACGTAACTAACCTTCCTATGTATTCGCGCGCGCGTGTGAGATTTTCGCGTGGGGTTGTTGGTTTGGGTGGCGACTGGCGCCCAAGGTGCTTAAAAGGTGGTCCCACTCCGACCTCCTCCCTCTGCGTTGGCCCTACGACCATTCTCCTGTGCCATCACCACAGAGACACAAACACAACACACAAGGACAGAAAAGAAAGAAACAAAGAAATCCACAAGCTCTCCATTTCCCTTCTCCTCTCCTCCCAAATCTCTCTACGAATTCGAACTTGGAATCGCGTCATTTGCTGCATCAGATCGGTTTCTAGGGTTTCTGAAAGGGGAGATTGAAAAAAGGTCTGTGCTTTTTTTTTCTTCCCCTTTCGTCTTCTCTTCTCCTTTCCTTTAATTTATGGTGATGTGGGGGTCGATTAGGGTCTGAATTGGCCAAAAAAGGAAAAAAAAAAATTGTATTCGATTCGTCTTCTGATTGGGGTTTGGGTTTTTTTTTTTCCCCTTCTGTTTTAAGGTGTAATCAAGAAGATTGGTGAGGATTTGCGCTCTATCTCGTTTTCCAATCATCTAAGAATTGAAAATATTGAAAAAGATTGATTTTTTCTTGGATTTGATTCATCTTCTGATTAGGGTTGCTTTCTATTGATTCTTTCGGTTGATTCAGAATCGAAATTGTATTATTTGAAGATTTTAAAGAATCTCGTCGATTTGTCTCCTAATTAGGGTTTTTGTTTTTTAATAGTTCTGATCAAGAAGCTCAGTGAAGTTTTTGGTGCTATATTTTTTTTCAGTTCATCCGAAATCGAGAGTTTTCTTACAGAATCTTAGGGTTAGTACCATTGAAAAAAAAAAAAAATTTCTTAGCGTTAGCATTAGGGTTTTTTTTTTATTGTTAAAAAAGGAAAATTGTTTTGAGGAAGAGAGAGAATTGCAATGGCTTTGAATCTTTCGCATTTCGCGATGTATTCCATGAAACCATGGGAGAGTGAAATGGGTTCCTTTATTGGGGCTGGGGATAGGTTTGTTGGGGAGAGGAAAGGAAATACCTTTGATTTGGAAATGGAGGATTTTTATGGCTTTTTAGGGAGGGATATAGGCAATTACAGTGGACGCACCTGCGAGCTGATTGCCAATGACATCCTTGATCTGTTACCATCAGATCCCTTTGGCATGGATCTGAGCGTTGCTGCGTTCAATGAGATTACAGATTGGCTCGAAGATTTTGAGGTAGGATCTCAATTAAATTTGATGATGAATAGGGCGATGGCGGTCCAATGGGAGAATGGGGGTGTGGGTTTTATTGGGGAGAGGGAAGGAAGAAGCTTTGGGAATTCACAGCGCAATGATGATTTGGAGGTGAAGGGTTCTTGTAGTTTTCCCGGGATGAAACCTGCTGGCGCAGGAGAAGGCTCTTGCAAGTCAATTGCCAATGACATCCTTGATGTGTTACCTTCAGACCCCTTTGGTATGGATCTGAGCTTAGCCACATTTAGTGCTATTGTTGATTGGCTCGAAGATTTCAAGATGGAATCTGGATTGAATCCGTTCTGGTGGGATAGGACAATGGTATTAGAATTGGATTCTGGCACTACGGGTGTAAATAAGATCCCAAATTCGAGCTCATTGGAGGAGTTGGGGTTCATGGATGGATCTTCCAATGGCGAATCTGAGTCTTTTCGGGACGTGGAAGAGTTCTTGAGCTTAAATGGCGAAGATTCAGCTCGAGTTATGAGTCTTCAAGCCCAAGAACAGGGTGAGCCTGATGGAGACAGGGGAGCTCCACATGATGCTTTGCTACACTCACTTGGTTACTTAGAGCTGAAGGATCTTCTATCTGCAGAAAGGGTCTGCAGGTCTTTTCGTTCAGCAGTTCGAGATGATCCCCTTCTTTGGAGGAGCATTCACATAGATCAACCACTGAGTGAGAGGATCACAGATGATGATCTTTTAAATCTGACAGGAAGAGCTCAGGGTATTTTGCAATCGTTGAGTCTGGTGGACTGTTCAAGGATCACTGATGATGGGTTAAGGCGTGTGCTTGAATGCAACCCTAGACTTACGAAGGTCAGCATCTGAGATCCTTTGTTCTCTGAATTTGATCCTCTATTATTATTTCCTTGTTTATAATATGCCTTGCCCCTCCTTTCGGTTGCTATAGATAGTTATACTTCATGCAGGAGGTGATTTCAGTTTCCCTCCGGCCTGAAAAGTCTCTGCCGTTCTATGCTTCTCCATTTATTTTAAAATGACATGTTTCCGTATTTTGGTTTTTAAAAAAAAATATCAAAAGAAAATAAAATGGAAAAGTATAGTAGAAAGTTAATTTAACATAACTACTACCTCTCTTACTTTACCATGTGCAGGTGCCTACTACAGTATATATTTTTTCTGATTAGTGCATGCCGTAGTTTATTGGAAATGGGAACTTAAAATTAGAGCTGGTGCTGCTCAGAAAAGATAGAAAAATTGAAGTTTTCTTCTCTTATCCCCAAAAGCAATGAAAATATGAAGTATAGTATAGCAAGAAAAAGGAGTTCCCTGTGATTCATCAATTCACTAATAATTTGATTAGGGTGCCCGTTTTAATCCCTGAAAACTGTTGTACACTTGTACTGCAATAAAAACAGTGTAAACTAAGATTTTTTTTACCTTTCATCAAATAGACAGTTGCACTAAATCTTGGTTGGGATTGGCTGCTCTGATCCCTTAAGACTGTAGGTGTTGGAGGTCAGTGCAAAAATAAAGGATAAAAGATCTGTCTATATTATCCATCTCTCCAACCCCTCAGTGCCACCCCCACCCCCTGGCCCCCACGGTCAACTTTCATTTCTTCAAATCCACGGAGAGAGAATAGAGAGCTTCCATATTTGTTTCCTTTCTACTGGGTGGATACAGAGATTCATAAGCCCTTTGTTAGTAAGAGTCATCTTGGGAGGAAATAAATCACCATCATCATTATTATCATTGAAGCCTTATCCACATGCCTACTACAAATTCCACATCCCTAAAGATTCCACCTTGAATGGTTGCATCATCATCATCTGGGACCCTTCTGTCAGAAAGTGACTTATATATTCAGAAAGAATCTATGAAGGACACATGAAAGATTAAGGTTTCTAAAGTTGGAACTACAGAAAATTTCACATTCTATAGACCAACAAAGAACATGCATTGCAGTAACAAGAATCATTGCTACATACTAATCAATCAACGAGCTGTACGTGTCAAATTGATTCATTTGAAATGGATGAACCATTTCTTGGCTAAAGGCGCTGAAACAAAATCAACATACTTCTACCAACAAAACAAATCAACATGCGGTCTTCATTACAATTTGGATCCCTTTCTCAGTTGAAACCTATTAAGTAATAAGGGCATGGTGTGTTTTGTCTGAATGTTTTTCCTTTATAGTTTCTTTGCAAACAAATTGTTTCTTTAGGGCTGACAGAAATTGTACATTTGTTCCTTTTAAACTTGTACATTCCTTTACTAGATATATGCTTCTAAAATGCTTGTGTCAACTACATACATGTTAATTTTGCTATTATTCATGTAACTTATATAGCATACTTGGCTATCTCAACTAATTTCATACTAGGCATTGATGAACTTCATCAGATGTGGACTGATAACAATTCATGAATGTTGTGAGTCTAAATAGTGATCCTTCATTACTTCCCTCTTGCTTCAGTAAGATATATAACCGGAGGACTATTTGGTAGCATTTTCATTGGTGAGCGTATAATTTTCTTTTCCGTTACTTTGCATGCCATAATTTTTTTTGATCTTTCAATTTATGAATGCAGTGAGTCTACATAGTGATCTATCTTCATTGCTTCCCAGTTGCTTAAGATATACTATCTGAGGACAACTTGGTAGGGTTCTCATTATTTAGTCTGCAAATATAATTATCTAGAGGAACATTTTAACTTATTTCCTGTGAGAATAGATTTTTCTCTTCTGTTACTTGCATGCCATGTTTTTATTTGATCTTTTATATTCCTGCAGTGACTGACTTGTAAATGTTTTCATTGTCCGTGCAGCTGAGCGTCCCAGGATGCACAAGAATAAGTATTGGGGGCATCGTGAACAACTTGAAGGCTTTCCAGTCTAAAGGCATACCTGGGATAAAATGCCTACGAATTGGTGGACTTTATGGTGTAACAGAGCAGCACTTTGAAGAGCTGAAGCTCTTGTTGAATGCTGACAAATGGCAGTTGCCTGATGCTCGCAAACCTCAGTTCTTTCACAGTGGCTACTCATTGTCCTCCCGCAATGATGAGTGGCCAATTGATATTGAGATGTGCCCAAGATGTCAAAAATTGAGGCTTGTCTATGATTGTCCGGTGCAAAGCTGCCAAGGGAAGCAAAGTGCTGCTCAACAATGTCGGGCATGCACATTTTGCATTGCAAGGTGCATTCAGTGTGGAAGATGCGTTAATGATAGTGAATATGAGGAGACATTCTGTCTTGACTTGCTTTGTTTGGGCTGCCAGAAGCAGCAGGTTTAGTGCCAAAGCTTCTGTTGGAAGCTTCGTGCATGCACATTTTGCATTGCAAGGTGCATTCAGTGTGGAAGATGCGTTAATGTGGAAGATGCGTTAATGATAGTGAATATGAGGAGACATTCTGTCTTGACTTGCTTTGTTTGGGCTGCCAGAAGCAGCAGGTTTAGTGCCAAATGTTCTGTTGGAAGCTTGTTGTTTTACATAGTGACTTAAGGTATTGGATGGACAAAAGACAAAAAAGAACGGAGAAAAAAAAAAAAACAAACAAATACAACAATTGTGCCAGCAGTAATTGTTTGGTTCTTGGAAGGTTTTATTACCAAAACATGGAGCAAGGAAGTACCACCATATGATGTGGATGTGATTTGGTATCAACTTAATTTCAGAAAAGTGATTCCTTTTGTATTGGGTACATCTAATGTCTCATCTTGAATGTTGCAAGGAGATAGTGTTTGGGCATTATCCTATGATGTTGTACAGCGATGTTTTCATTATTTACATGTTATGTCTTAACTTTCCCCATTTTCACTTCCTTGCCAACTTTATGTGTAACTGATGCTGGAAATAAAGTTTAGGTGTTTTTATTGTATCTACATGATTTTTTTTAATACCTTGAGATTTATTCTGGTCTCTGAGAATATGTTTTCGGAATGAAAGCTTTCTTGGGTGTGTTTGCGAACTTTTTTTTGATAGAGGGTATGTTTACCAACTTATAAATTAGCAATTGATGATTGTGTAATGAAATATTAACATGATAAGGAATAGCATTACTCATTCTCACAGGATGCTTTAGCTTTTGTTTAGATAATACTATGTTGCAAAAGACTTATATTGAGCATATTCTCAGACACATCGATATTGTACTCATGCTCCATGCCCTCCATTCCTAAGTGCATGTCAAAAGCACAGATACCCTTTTCCTAAAGACTCTAATGATATGTGATGTACCATTCAAAAGAAAATTGGAAGATGATTCTAATCCATTGTGTGATTTTGATTGATGGGGTCTAAGCATTCCTATGAACACTCAAGGGATACACATGTGCTTTCAATCTGCAATCCGTGTGAAGGCACTGCCAGTAGTGTATTCTTCATCCTTTTGAAACTATGCTGCATTACTCCATTTCTTAGTTGTTTATGTTGTAGAAATGTGAAATGCTATTGGTTTTTCCCCAAATCAATTCAGTTTGCAAAATTGCTAGTTTCAACATGTGCTCCTTTTCCAGATACCCAGAGTTAGGTTTGACTCGCATGTTTCCCTATTGTACAGGTGGAAGAGCAGACATGCTGTATTATTTTCTCTGGTTTGATCTGTTCTTGTATTACCAAGATCGTTTTTTGTCATGTGCCTAGTTTTTCAACGTTCAAAGTGGGAACCTTTCAAAAAAAGAAAAACATTCCAACTGGGACAATCTGTTTGGCCTCCCATTGTGACAGAACTGTCCCTTTGGGATCTGAGGATTTTGTGTCATTATTTGAATCACTAATGGACCATCATTGTGTGGTCTTCTTCTGTGCATGTTATATTCTCCTGCACTGAAAGATTTCATTAGTGTTGAAATTTCATATCTGAGAGAAAGAAATATTTTCTGTGCAATTCAAAATGTGAAGTCTCTTCATCCTATTGGTGAAACTGATTACTTGAAATTCAACATACCTTTTTTTTTTCTTGCGAGAATCTTTTACCATAAAAATAATTCTTTTTTTTTTTTCCATTTGAGTTTTACCAATCTGGAATAATAATAATAATAATGCCAGTTATTTTGATCTGATACACCCAATAATCTGGATTTATTGATATACTACTTTGTTCTATCAATCAAACAGAACTTAGAATGAATTAAGTAAAATTTGTAATTTGATTCAGTAGACTTATGCATTGAGTCCCGACTTTGGTGATGAACAGAAAGGGCATCTAGAAAGAATCCTCAGTGTTGAAAGAGGCCACGAATATCATACCAAGTCAGAGCTTAGAGAGTGTGATGCTATGGCGCCTTTCATTGAGAAAATCAAAGATTGTCAAATGATTAGTGAATGTGCTTAACAGGATTTAGGTATGAAAGGCTTTGACCATGATATTTAATGGTGAGGTGCAGCTTGTTGGATTGGGGCTGGTCATGTAATATGTAGATACATTGTGCCTGGTCATTTAATGGTTCAACAGGTGTCTCTTTCCCAATTCTACTGTTAATGATGAATACAATGGGCATTACAAGAAAGAAGCAGATATTACTTATATCAGCAAAGTTGTGACTTGTTTGTAATAGGAAGAAAGAAATTGGAGTTACGAAGAGAAACCTCCTCATGTGAAAGTTAACTAGAATAGGCACTCCACGTGAGGTTGCCTTGCACGTCTGTATTGTCTCCAATCGTCAACATTGAACAGTCCTTAGGTTCATTTGCTGGCAAAATCCCTTGGATTTGCCTTTTCCCTGTTTCTCAGCATGTGAAATATATTTGTGGGAGGTTGGAATTTGCCAAACATTTCATTTTAATTGCAAACTCTGAATTCCAGAGGGAATTTGAAAAAGATAGAGACGGCCCCTTTTACTTTATTTGGGAAATTCTAGAGTGCCTCCTACACTGGGTGCTTTTTTTCCCTTGTTTTCATGTTGTGTTCTTGGAGGTTGTTTTTGTTGGTTGTGGTGATGATGCAATTGTGATCAATCATTCAATCCAATCCCTTTAACATACCTGTTCTCATCCAAGTTTGACAATAACTTCGAAGTTAGTCATGCTAAATTCTATCACAACACATTTGCATAAATATAATCAATAAACTTTAAATACTTAAAAGTTAAGTGCCAAGATCATATGATCAAACTGATTTTGTATGTCCCTAATCATGTTTAAATTTTAAACCTATTTATCTTGCTTCATCCCTTGAGGGTGTGCAAAATGGTGGAATCAAATAAATTTTGCTTTTATACAAAAGTAGCACTCAGCCTACTCCTTGTTCTAGGAAGGGATTGATGTGGACATGATAAGCACAAGATCAATCCCAAAAGGGATCAACGAAGGGCCTGTTTGTTTTCATTAAAATACATAGGGATTAAATACATAGGATTTATGCCATAAGTAGTTAAAAATAAAAACCATAAGTCAATTTTAAAAAAATGAGCATCAAATAACCTTTCCTTTTATATGAAAGCAGGATCAAAGGAAGATTGGAAATGAATAAATGGTTATTTGATGCTCATTTAAAAAAATCGTCTTTGCACTTCATTTTTAACTACTTATGGAAAAATCTTATGTATTCAATTCTTATGTGTTTTAATGAGAAAAAAAAAAGTCCAAAAAGGAAAAACAAAAGAACAAGGAATTATTTATGAGGGTTCTAATTGTGGGAAAGGTCCTTAATTCGTTTACGGAAAATGACCTTCACAATGGGGTTTTTTGTTATCCTTTTTTCCTTTTATTTATTTTTTAGTCTGGCTGCATCTGGGATTCAAACTTGTTAGGTCTTTGGGACAACCCTCGTGTGCACCCGTAGTGAAGTGATGCATTCCCAACACAATCAGCAGACCATAAAACCCGTTTCTCATTACCAATTGATTTTGAGATAAGTGGTAGCTTAATGGGTGTGAGATCCTACAAAACTCACACACCATACTTATACACCAATGTCCAAAACCACCTAAGAGACAGGGTGGTTTTGGTTTTGTCGGTGGCCTCTTGTTCTTTGTTTACTAGTATTGGATGGGACCCTTTTGTGGATAACCCCTCCATTGACTAGCATTAGATGGGATTCTGCTGTGGATTGGTTTGTGGATAACCCCTCCATTGACTAGCATTAGATGGGATCCTGCTGTGGATTTGGTTGTGTGATAATCCCTCCATTGACTACTAGCATTAGATGGGACCCTGCTGTGGATTGGGCCCACCGTGGATTATGGGCAGTAGCAGGTATTAATTCTACCTGGCTAGGGCCCACTTCAGAATATCAACAGTAATTAATAGGTTTAGGTTGGGTTGGTGGTTCTTGGTGAAAATGCAAAATAGTATGGTTGAATTAGGTTGGCAGGTCAAATTATCAAGAATGGGCTAGACTTAATCTAAACCCATTTATTAATGAGGTCAAACTCAACCCAAAACTGGAAAAGGTTTGACTCAAACCATATGTTACCGAGTTGAGATCAAAGAAAAAAGTTAGACATGGTTTCAGGTGTATGGTCTTACTGAGAGACATTTAGACTTGACTGACAATAGCAATTTTGTAAAAATTTACTAGACATTAGAAACTCACCAGATTCAATGAGTACACAAATACACATGCCTACCTTTTTTTTTTTGAGTGCTGCTACTGGCACACAAAATTTATCTTTTCCCACACAATTCCTCTCCACACACATTACTAAAATTTAAAAATGAATGTATTTCTTTTCACACACATCAAAAGTTTCTAAACTGCCCTTATATTCATTCCCCTCTTTTTTCTTCCCACACACATCTTCTTCTTGTTCTTCCCACACACAAACCAAAAGGCACTTCCACTCCACCGACTGGATCATCATTTTCCGGCGATTCTCCGGCGTGCCACCGGCGTTCCTATTCCTCTAGACATCCTTCTCTTCCAAAGGTAAATGGATCCTTCCAACATTACCATTTCTTCTTCTTTCCTATCTGTTCTTTACCATTTTTTTCCATCTTAGATTACTTATTTTTCCATGAAAACTTGTTATTAGGATAGATTTTCATTCAATGTAAGTTTTGACAAACAATGTTACTATTTTCTAATAGTTTTGGGTTGCATTTGATCATCCATCGTCGCGGTTTTAGGTTCAGAAATCGCGACTGTTCGGCTCTGGTTGACCGAACGGGTTGTAGATGTTCGGACACTAACGTCCAAACAAATTGGTTTTGTTCGGACCTGAGTGTCCGAACATATTACTTTTGTTCGGACATTCAGGTCCGAACAAAAGTAATATGTTCGGACACTCAGGTCCGAACATATAGAGATCTAGCAGTCAAATAAAATTTTTTTCTTTCGTATTTTAGAAATGGACCGGCCAAGCTCTTCTCGGGTGCGACCTACTGCTTCAAATAGGAAGCGACGTCAGATAGTAGAAGAGGTTGTGGAAGACCCAGAGGTATCCAAGGAAGAGGAAGAACAACAATAAGAGATGGAAGATCAACCAGCCCTGGGGCCACAAGATAGGTCCTTATTGACCAGCTTTGATACACATACAGCTGGGTACATTTGGATTGGACAGGTGTGTTTCACTTGTTTCATATGAAAGTTTTATTCATTTGTTAATTTATTTAATTATGTATTAATGGTTGTGCAGGATCGAGGCCCACTGCAATGTCTAAGTCATGGGCAGAAAGTGCCTTTGTGGCAACTGAATGAGTCTGACAGGTTTAGAGATTTAGTCTCGAGGTTTGGATTGGCTCCATTAGTGAATGCATCTTACCGCTCCGTCAATAAGATTACTGTATCTAGTTTTGTGGAAATGTGGCAACCTGAGACGAACACCTTTCATATGCCTTTTGGTGAGATGACCATCACCTTAGATGATGTTGCATCTACCTAGGCATCCCAGTGATTGGGCGGACGGTTTCTTATAATGAAAGAATGTCATATGAAGAAGCTCAAGCACTCCTTGTCGATGCACTAGGAGTAGAACCGGTAGAAGCACATGACGAGTTGATACAAGTGCGGGGCCAATCAGTTAGATTGGAGTGGTTACGAGAAAGGTTTTCCAGTTTGTCTGACGATGATGGGGATGAGATGATAGACTCTGCAGTAAGAGCTTACCTTCTGTACTTATTGGGTTGTACCTTGTTTATTGACAAGAGTTGCACACGGGTGCCGGTCATTTTCCTTACAAAACTCGTGGATGTAGAGGCCATACGTTCATATGCATGGGGTGCTGCTGCACTAGCATACTTATACAGGCAGTTGGGGTTAGCAAGCAGGCATGAAGTGAAATAAATAGCCGGCTATTTGACTCTACTAGAAGCTTGGGTGTACGAACACTTCGAAAGTTTGGCTCCGACTCCAAACTTACTCTATCAAGCCATTCAGCCCCGGGTCCATCGTTGGTTTCCTCGTAGAGAGTCTGCTCCTTTACAAAGCATAAGAGAGAGAATTGATGTCATGAGTGCTGATCAGGTAATTAACTTGCCGTTTCTTTTAAATAGTGTATCGGATTAACTTTTTATTTTCTATTATATACTTTCATATCTTACGATTGGACTAACTACTTTCAGGTGACTTGGGACCCATATCGTGATGTTAGACAATATCTGTTAGTACCACATTCCTATGAGCACTTGTTTTTGTATTGTCAATTCCGTGTCGAAGAATCCAAGACCTTGCCTCTCAGAATTTCTCAAGGAAGATCAAGTTTGAAGGCAGAAGATCAAGTCTCGGAAGGCCCGGATTCATAAAGGAAGTCGTCCATATATGTGCCAACCTATTCAGGTAAATGGGACTCCAAACCAACCAAGACTTGGCCCTAAAAACCCTTAGTTTAATGGCTTATTTAATAGGGTTTTAGAGATTATTTTCAGCTTTTTCAAGACTCAAAACAGGCCTCAGAAGTCGGCTAACCGCCATGGTTTTCGGTCACCTCGCGGTTACTTTTGCAGAGAGCAAAAACTCTCTTAAAATGGTTTTTTCGGTTACCTCGCGGCTAGCCATTTGAACAGTAACTTCACTATTTACTGTTCACTGTTCACTATTCACTATTCACTAGCCGTTTGAACAGTAACTTCACTATTCATTATTCACGGTTCACTATTCACTATTCACTAGCCGTTTGAACAGTAATTTCACTATTCACTATTCACTATTCACTAGCCGTTTGAACAGTAACACTATTCACTGTTCACTATTCACTAGCCGTTTGAACAGTAACACTGTTCACTGTTCACTGTTCATTAGCCGTTTTATGACCGTTGGAAAGCTTTCTATAAATAGAAAAACACCCCAAATCATCCCTAAGGCTTGGAAAATCATTCTCAAGGCCTCCAAGATCATGAGAGCTCATGTCCTAGCCATTGTGTATCATATTAGAGCTCTCATAGATCATTCCACACACACTATGAGCTTGGTTTGTCAAATCTAAGAGCTTCATTAGCTTAAGGAAAGTGTGATGTGTGGAGACAATATTGCCTAGGGAAGAACTTGAGCTATCATAGTTTATTATCCAAATCCCTAGACCAAAGACCTCTTCCCTTGACTGAGCACAACATTGGAGCATCATCATCAACATAAAGGAAGCATTGCAAGAGGCATCAAAGCTTGGAGCTGCGGTGACAAGTTTCGAAGAGCATCCTCCGGACTTTGTCAAAGAGGCAAGTGGCAACCTCCAGACTTTGTCAAAAAGAGGCAAGTGTTCTTCGCCCTCCATTCAAATTATATCTTTGTGATAGTGGATTGTTTTCTGCGTGATTCAACCACTTTAAAAATTATGATAGTGGATTGTTTCTGTGTGATTCAACCACTCTAAAAGTTGTGTGTGGGGAGTAGATCTTTGTGATCGAACCTCGTGGACAAAAATGGGGAGTAGATCTGTGTGATCGAACCTCGTGAACAAAATTTATGTAGAATCAGTACTTATGTAGTTTGATTCTTCATAGTGGAACCAGGGGACTGTGTGACCCTTGAGAGTGGATGTAGGTCTGTGTGACTGAACCACTATAAATCCCTTGTGTCAATTTCTCTATCTCTATCTATTGTGCTTGATTTATATATCTATATGTTGTGGAGAATGATATGAATGATATTTTGTATAATTGACACACATCCACTTGTGCGAAAACAACATTGATCATATTGGTATAAATCAAATCTTGTTTAGCACACGCTCTTTAACAAATATTCATTTGAGCACATTGATATAAATCATAAGTGAATTTGTGAAGAGTGTTGTACTCACACTTGTGCTTACTAATATGAAACTAATTGTCTTATATTTGATTGTTTAAGCACTCATACATTGAACACATATTCCGCATAAGTTGTATTCTTATTTGTGTTTATAATGTTCTTCTTCCTAGTTGGGATTAAAACTGGACTAAGATGTTTTAATTGGAAAAAGAATTCCATTAGTCCTATTCACCCCCCCTCTAGGACACTTTCATTGGCCCTAGCTGCACTTTCATTTGGTATCAGAGCCAAGTTACTCCATAAAGGCTTAACAACCCGGAGTTGATCTTGTTTCATTGCTAGTGCCAATTCCTTAGAGGGACCTCATGTATCGGAGGGACCTCAAGGACAAACCATCCAAGACCTTAGGATGTTTTTCAAAGGAAGATTGTTAGAAAGACCTAAGATCTTGAACCCTTTTGGACCAACCTATTTCTTTTCAATTATTTCATATTGTTGGTCTATGAACTTTTGCATTTTGAGCTAATATAGTTACATTTGTTTTAATGCAAAAATATTTGTAGTCAATTGATTTTGTTCTCATAAACTTTTATAGTTATATTTTTTGGTTCACAAAATCACTTGATTGCATCTTATTGATGTGCATTTTGTATTCATATTGTTATATCTATGAAAATGCATTTCAAAGCTCTTTTAATGTGCTTCAATTAATTATGGACTTAAAAGATTTTCTATCCATGATTAATTAATGGTACATCCCCTGTTTTTCAAAAATTAATGAATTTCATAAGTTATATCTTTTTAAAAAAATAGATATTTTCAAAAAACAAGTTTTCCATAGTTTATGTTTTGAAATGGAAAATTATTCTCAACTTGTACTTGTTTCTAATAGTTATATTGTTTAAAGCACAAGTTGAAAGTTATGAGAATTGAATTTGTTTCTCTTTTTATATTTAATCTCTTGTATGAGAAATTCAATTCTTGTAATATACTCGAAACTCAATTGGTTATCTATCTATAGGTATATTTCTCAAAATAAATGTGTTTTTGAATAAACGCATTTTCCAATTGGTTTCAAGTTATATTTTGACAAATGCTCTTAAAAGTTTTGAGTTTCAAAAGCATTGTCAATAAAAGCATTCCCTTGTCTTTTTGAAAATATATGGTTATTACAAACAATTTGCATTTCTGTTTTTATAGAATTACATTTCTTAAAATGCATTGTTTACTTATGATCAATTGATTTTGTTTTCATGTACTTCTCTTGTTTCATAACATGGTTTTCAAAATCGTTTGGTTAAAATTTCATCATGTTAGATTTGCTTTTTGCTCTCTTTGAGTTATATCTCTTGCATTGCATTTCTATACATGATCAATTGATTATGATTTCAAAGGCCCTCTTAGCTAGATTATTCATGATCAATTGTAGTTGTAAATTCATTTGTTTGTTTGTCATAAGTAAGATTTAAAAAAAAAAAACAAATGATTTAAAATAATTTAGTTTTTCCATAGATTTTCAAGTTATATTTTCATATGGAAAATTATTGTTTTGAAAAATCAGCCTGCATGTGTTTCAAATAAGTCATATCTTTTTAAAATGCAAGTTGAAAAAATGATTGTGCCTCATTGATGAGATATGATCAAAATTGATTTTCATTATATGCTTACTAAGTTAGAATCTTTATATGAAAATAAAAATTCTTTGATATACTTGAAATTCAATTGGTTAGAGCCTTATAGTTATACATTTTATCTGAATGTATTTTCTAATTGATATCAAGTCATACTTATTCAAGTCAATTTGTATGAGCTCTTGTAGTTATATTCCTTTTATGAGCAAATTGATTTGTATGTTTTGTGGATCATGAAATAGAATTTGAAATCTATACTTAGTCTTGTGCATTTTTTTTTCAATGCATAATGATAATGTTTCATGATTCTTTTAGTACATTTGCTAAAACGGAGATTATTTTGTTAGATCTTGATTTTATTTAATCCTCTTTTTGCAAATGTCTAATAGTTCCTTGTATGGTCGTGCTCTTAAGTTACATTTGTGTATACCATACTAGAACTCCCAAACCCATCCTTTATGCTTTCTAGTCATTATTTTTTTGAAATGGATGGTTATGATGTTGATTCTTGTATATTCTCTAAGTGATGTCATCCTTATACATGTTTCAACTTCATAGTAGTGATCTTGATCATATGAACCTCTTTGAAATCCATTCCTTGTATTTCATAGTTATACCTATTGTTTGATGAATTTTATAGATGTTGAATTCATATGATTTGACACTTTCAAATTGCATGTATCACCAAGAGACATATCATGCAATTTAGAATGTTCATCACTATTGTCATTAGTTATATCATTAAAAGTGATGAAAATCAATTTATGATGCTTGATGGAATTTTATGTTTATCACATCTTTGCTCTTAATCTTGTTCTATATTCAATTGGTATCATTTTTCGATTTTTGTCATATCCAATTGATGTCATATCTTGAAAATGTGATAAACCGTGTATACATTGGATTGATCTTGATAGTAATATGTTTTTAATCCATGTCACTTTCTATTAGCATCATAATTTTCATGATTGCCACCTCTCATGCTCTTATAAAATTTCATAACCACCATACTCATGTGTTCATAATCTTGGTTGGTTAATGGTTGAGGTAGGCTTCATGTTTGAACTTCATTTCATTCATCTCATTCATCTTGCACATGATAGTTATATTTTATGATTGGATGAAATGATTTTAAAATATTCATAGCATATGATTTTCTTAGTTATATTGATTGATGCTATGATCAGTTGACCCCATAACATCATGGATAGCTCTAATTTGGATTAATCCTAGTAGTTATATTCCTTTTAACTTCATTTTAGAGTGATTGAGCTAATAGTCTTATCCTTGAATCTTAATTGGTATTTCTTGTTCCAATTGGTATCCAAGATCGTTTTTCTTCATGGCCTTAAACTCTTAGAGGCTACTACCATACATGATACCCTGTTATGTATTTCATTTTCGATTTCTTTTGTTAACAGGTACTTATAAAAGGTATTTTCTTTATTTCATGTATGTAGGAACATTTGCAAGGGTAAAAAAAAAAAATTTATTTGTTGATGATATGACCCTCTATATGCAAATGCTAAATGGTTCTATGTATGGTTGTGTTGTTTTCTTTTGTTAACTCCATACTAAGAACTATAAAATCCATCCTTGTGCTTGTTAGTCTTTATTTAAGGAGGATGGTTATGTTAATTGATCCATGTTTATGATTTCATCTTTGTACATGTTTCAATTTTCATAAGTGTGTTGTTGCTCATATGAATCTCTTCAAATCCATTTCTTGTTCATTATGATCATAACTATTATTTGATGGATGTTATATTTGTTGAGTTCATATGTTTTACACCTTGGAAATTGCACACAACACCCAATCTTATTTTTATGCAATTTCTTATATTCATCATGATGCATTCAACTTATATTTTTATAAGTGATGAATATTCATGATGCTTAGTGAATTTTGTGTTTGTCACATCCATGTTCTTTTCATGGTTTTCTATTTGTTTGGTATGTCTTAAAATGTGATAAATCTTGTGAACATTGAATTGGAATTTCACTTTAGCATCTTATCTCTCATGTTTGCCTCCTCTAAATTATGATTGTTTTCTTGAAGAGGTTGGCTTCATGATAGTTGAACTTCATTTCATAAAGCATATGAAATGATGATATTTCTCATAGCATATGATTTTCAAGAGTTAAACATGCTTATGCTATGATTAATACCACTATTCTCATGGATTTTTCTATTTTGAAACATATTTATTAGTTACATGATTTCAAAACCAGTTTAGAGTTTTAGCATTTAAAAAAAATTTATTTAACAATCCATGATTATTTTTTTTGTATCCTTAACATGTACATCATTATGGAATTGATTTAATGCTTTGGATACTCCACCTTGATTCATTCCAAGTTGCACTCATTTTGGTATATCTATTTGAATCATTCGAACATTAACGTTTAAGGGAGGAAATGGGAGGAGACGGGAGACTCCTCACTTGTTGGCTAGGAGAGTGGGAGGAGACGGGAGACTCCTCACGTGTTGGGTTTGCCAAGCGTAATTCCATGTGTGGTAGCTATGGAACTGACCTGTAATTCTGTGTGATCACGTAAAACACTTCTCTGATGCTTATATCCTCACCAACAAGAAACATGATTCATATACTTGGTTGAATCTCAAGTTGTTGTCCTCCATTACATGTAAATCTCTTTCGATCTTGTCTATGCTTTGGAATCAACAATTCATTTTGCATATGTTCTTGATAGGTATATTTTCTAAAATGCAAAATTGAATGAGATGTGATATTGATGTCCCATCTCATATTTTTCAAATCAGTTGTTTTGTTTTTTTTTAAATAAATATGATTTGAAAAATGAATTTTCCATTGATTTTAAGTTTTTACTTAAATGGAAAATTATGCAATTGATTTTCATTTTGGGCCATGTTTAGATATATGCTTTCAAAATGAGATTTTCAATTGGTACTCATCTATTCATCATTATGTCTTTCCATGATTAGCAACATCTTGAGAAATTTGATCAATGTAAGCTTTAATTGTTATATTTGAGAACTCCCTAGTTTCATGCCTTACATCTTCTTCATGCATTACATCGGTATATTCATTGTCATCATATTGACAAAAAGAAGAGAATGATATTAAGGGGGAGTAGACATCTTTAAGATGATCAAATGAGAATTCATATTTGAGGATCATGGAGACACATATATGAATATGATGAAGTTTTTTTTTTTAAATAAAATAATTTTTAATTGAGAATGCATTAACTTTTATAGGTACATCTTTATGTATTTCTCATATTGCCACATCCATGAGTTTTTAGTTATGGTATTTTTCTAAGATATGGATGTTTTTATCTTTGATCATCACTATGCTCTGTATTGTGTTTTTCTTTTGTGTGATGATTTTGCAAGTCATATGCTCCTCTATTTGTAAATTTCTTTTGGAATGCGATGTACCCAATTCATCATTTTAGATTATAATCGCTTATTTTGATGATTGAATTCATTTGGTGATTGCATTAATCCTCATAACATTCATTATGCCTTTGTAAGTTAAATTTTTCTAAAGATTGAATGTTATGGTTTTGGATTTTATTTTCTTTGGTATCATAATGCTTGTTCCTATCATATGTCTTTAAATGGATTGATTTTCTTTTGGAACCTCATGCATTCCTCATAATCTTTGTATGTGCTTCATAGTTATATCAGTATGATTATGCAGGTCCATCACTACGGTTAAGTGGTGAAAAATGTCAATGAAATGAAATTTCATATGAGCTTTATTGAGTCCTTATTCTTCAATCGGTTTGTATCATTTGAAGGATTTAGAGAATCCTTAAATGGATTCATGGAATTGATATGGACTTTCTTAGTTGATTTATATAGTTCAATTCCATCTTAGCATGATTACATCTCTTTATAGTCAAATCTTTTGATATCATGCTTGCTAACCCCTCTATGCTTATAGGTGAATCTTTTTATGTCCTTGATATCATAATATGCTAAATATTGATATCTCTCACTTCTCCTTATCTCTCTATAGTACTCCATATGCTTCATCGGGACATCTCTTTGTCAATTTGTGACAAAAGGGGGAGAATAAATGGATTGAATCCTGAAAATGGAGAGATTAAACAAAGGGGGAGAGTGTAGAACAAAGGGTGAAAACACACTCTATCTATGATATTTTGTGACTAACAATTAAGGGGGAGTAGCAATCCCACCATATAATGTATATGTCAATGCAGGTATATCTTTAAGAGACAAAGCACATTCTCAGGGGGAGTATTTAGAGTCATGAATCTTTGAGTTGTAATTGTTGTATCTTTTGTAAAGATCATGTACTCTTGTAATCTTGGTTGTATTTGAGTCCATTTGTTGTATTTCAATCAAGAATAGGTGTTTTGCCACGAAATTGACAAAGGGGGAGATTGTTAGTGCCACATTCCTATGAGCACTTATTTTTGTATTGTCAATTCCGTGTAGAAGAATCCAAGACCTTGCCTCTCAGAATTTCTCAAGGAAGATCAAGTTTGAAGGCAGAAGATCAAGTCTCGGAAGGCCCGGATTCATAAAGGAAGTCGTCCATATGTGTGCCAACCTATTCAGGTAAATGGGACTCCAAACCAACCAAGACTTGGCCCTAAAAACCCTTAGTTTAATGGCTTATTTAATAGGGTTTTAGAGATTATTTTTCAGCTTTTTCAAGACTCAAAACAGGCCTCAGAAGTCGGCTAACCGCCATGGTTTTCGGTCACCTCGCGGTTACTTTTCCAGAGAGCAAAAACTCTCTTAAAATGGTTTTTCGGTTACCTCGCGGCTAGCCATTTGAACAGTAACTTCACTATTTACTATTCTCTGTTCACTGTTCACTATTCACTATTCACTAGCCGTTTGAAACAGTAACTTCACTATTCATTATTCACGGTTCACTATTCACTATTCACTAGCCATTTGAACAGTAACACTATTCACTGTTCACTATTCACTAGCCGTTTGAACAGTAACACTGTTCACTGTTCATTAACCGTTTTATGACCATTGGAAAGCTTTCTATAAATAGAAAAACACCCCAAATCATCCCTAAGGCTTGGAAAATCATTGTCAAGGCCTCCAAGATCATGAGAGCTCATGTCCTAACCATTGTGTATCATATTAGAGCTCTCATAGATCATTCCACACACACTATGAGCTTGGTTTGTCAAATCTAAGAGCTTCATTAGCTTAAGGAAAGTGTGATGTGTGGAGACAATATTGCCTAGGGAAGAACTTGAGCTATCATAGTTTATTATCCAAATCCCTAGACCAAAGACCTCTTCCCTTGACTGAGCACAACATTGGAGCATCATCATCAACATAAAGGAAGCATTGCAAGAGGCATCAAAGCTTGGAGCTGCGGTGACAAGTTTCGAAGAGCATCCTCCGGACTTTGTCAAAGAGGCAAGTGGCAACCTCCAGACTTTGTCAAAAAGAGGCAAGTGTTCTTCGCCCTCCATTCAAATTATATCTTTGTGATAGTGGATTGTTTCTGCGTGATTCAACCACTTTAAAAATTATGATAGTGGATTGTTTCTGTGTGATTCAACCACTCTAAAAGTTGTGTGTGGGGAGTAGATCTTTGTGATCGAACCTCGTGGACAAAAATGGGGAGTAGATCTGTGTGATCGAACCTCGTGAACAAAATTTATGTAGAATCAGTACTTATGTAGTTTGATTCTTCATAGTGGAACCAGGGGACTGTGTGACCCTTGAGAGTGGATGTAGGTCTGTGTGACTGAACCACTATAAATCCCTTGTGTCAATTTCTCTATCTCTATCTATTGTGCTTATTTATATATCTATATGTTGTGGAGAATGATATGAATGATATTTTGTATAATTGACACACATCCACTTGTGCGAAAACAACATTAATCATATTGGTATAAATCAAATCTTGTTTAGCACACGCTCTTTAACAAATATTCATTTGAGCACATTGATATAAATCATAAGTGAATTTGTGAAGAGTGTTGTACTCACACTTGTGCTTACTAATATGAAACTAATTGTCTTATATTTGATTGTTTAAGCACTCATACATTGAACACATATTCTGCATAAGCTGTATTCTTATTTGTGTTCATAATGTTCTTATTCCTAGTTGGGATTAAAATTGGACTAAGATGTTTTAATTGGAAAAAGAATTCCATTAGTCCTATTCACCCCCCCTCTAGGACACTTTCATTGGCCCTAGCTGCACTTTCAATATCATCCTTTCAATGAAGTTGCATACTACTGTGGGTGCATCAAATGTATGGATGTTGAGCCTTATCACCCAGATAGGGTGCTCAGATAGTTTGGGAGAGTTCAGACGATTCCTCCACCACCATTAGCCCCTATTCGTGCTACGCGAGGTCCGACTGCCCGTGACAATCAAATCGCGTATCAATATATCAATCAAGTTTGGGAGGGATGGCCTAATCACCTGCTATCTGCATTGAATCGTAGTCAACCAGTTAGGCATCCTGCAGATTGCGTTCCCGGGTATATGGATTGGTATGCACGAGTATCGTGGAGGATATTATAACACCCAAACTTTCATTCTAATTTCGCGCCCCGTCCTGAAGAAAATGAGCCAAGCGGAAGCGGTATGATTGACTATCAGCAGCGTAATTCGGATGCACTGATCATTCTTGATGAGGTTACAGGAAGAGGTGAAGACCATTGGGTTGAAGACCCGCTGGGATTATATACCCATGTGAATCAGTTGGCACATGTGTTACTGGGAGTTTCAATTGAGGATGCTCAACGAACCTTTCGACATCCCCACATGAGTTCACAAACTTACAGTCGCACTAGGACTAGGAGGGGAAGGGATAGTTGAAGAAATGTAAACAGTTGTTATAATTGACGAAAAACAAAAAATCATTGTAATATATTTTTGTTAAGTACTAACATGGTTATTTTAAGACGATGTTCTTGTGTAATTTGAATATGGATGTACTTGCTGTCAAATGTGTTTTAGTTATTTGATGTTATCTTTAATTACTTTGGATAGTGCTTGATTTTTTATGTACAGGTTGAAATATTTTCATTATATACTGTCAAAGTAGGATAACTGAACCTCCGTTCGGATACACAGGTCCGAACAAAACGTTGTTGTTCGGACACTCAGTTCCGAACATATGCATAATGTTCGGAACTTCAGTGCCGAACATGTCCATGATGTTCGGGCACTCAGAACCGAACTATATGGATATGTTCGGCACTGTGTATCCGAACGGTGTTACAGTTACGAATTTAACTTTTTTTAATGAGTCTGCATTCAATTAATAAGCACGGACTCAACCACATTCAACATAAAAAAACTTATTTTAATAGAATGCACAAAAGAAAAAAAACATCTTTAACTTCATTAAATGATTAATAGAACATTCCGATACAGAAACATAAAGGAATTGTGTCCAATTACATTCAATCCAAATCAATTGTCTCTGCTATTGATACGTCTGGAGTTACGAGCTCTTTGAATTGAACAATCCGCTCCCTATAAGGAGTCTCCCATCCATCCGCACAAGGATAATGAAACTGTTTCCACTTATTTGCAATAGGCGGAGTTGGATGACCAGGTATTAAAAACAATTGTACAAAATGATTCCCATTAACAAAACCGATTGTTCTCTCGTTCCGAGAAGGCATCGGCACCGGCACAGATCGCAAAGGCAGGAAAGTCAGGCATTGTTCTCTGCTCAAATGATATAACACCAAATTATAACGTGATGCTATGAGATGTCCCATGTCAGGCATTGTCATCCAATAGTCTATCAATGAGTTGTCATCCATGCATGATAATGTTTCAACCAATTCCTCAACTCTTTCCTCCACTCCATATAATTGTCTATAGTGGTCAACATGTGCGAGCAGCTCTTGTAATAAATCTCTTCTGACTTGTCTCCATTCATCCTCGGGAAGGCCTACCAATCCAGCGATTGCTCTGAATCCACAATTACCATCAGCTGCAATATCCTTTACAACTTTAATGTAAGGTCTCAGCCCCATGAGAAATGAGTCCACATAATTATTGATGTTCTTTGACCTCGTACGAATCGCCCTTACCTTCTCGTTTCTCTTTGGTTTGAATCCCAATTGTCCTTTATTTTTAACATCTTTCACTGCAACTGATTTAGGAGAGTAGCTATCCTGTGCAGACGGTACCAATTCAAAAGCGCTTGGATCTCGTCGAGTTGATGTGTCAGCTTTCATACTTGGTCTGCCTCTTGTTCTTGATATCACCTCGGGTTCAATCAAATGAGTGTTGTCTGGCATAGATAGCTCCCGTATCTTCCTTAGAAGTTACAATTTTCTGGTGGAATCATACTCATTGAACCTTTTTTCAAGTAACTCCAAATCTGCCTTGCAATCCAAACCCATAAAAGAACTCATCATCGACGAGGCAGTTGGTAACATATCAAGCTTCTTCCAATGCTGATGTACACAGCTTAGAGGAATAGGCCGCCCTTGACTGATATATTCTGCAATCTCATGCGCACATGGTAATCCATGTGTGCGTCGAATAACACAACCACACACACTGGCGTCAATTCCAACTAGATTAGCTCTCTTAGTTTCTGTTAAAATTTTCTCAAGTGCATTTTTAGAGACATTACCACGAAGATCTTTGTATTCTGCCGGTTTGAAATTATGTTGCACAACTGTCTTACTTTTCTCAAATGAAGCTTTGATATTGGTATGCTGCAACTCAAGCAAATTATGGATTTTAGACCAAACTGCTTCAAAATTTCCTTGACTTGATCTAAGCTGCCTTTTGAGCTGTGCATGTGAACTCTCGGCCCTGCGTTGGATTATTAAGAGGTTAGTCTTATTAATTAATAAGCATAAATCAAATAAAGTAATTTTTTTTAAAATTACCTGTTTGAGGTAGTATTCCCAAAATGGACACAATTGTCTGTCCATGCGGAGACAAATCTCTCTTTATAAGCATCCAACCAACTACCTTTCATGTAATTGAGTGCATCAGGGTACGTGCTGCATTCATTGTTTAGCTTACTGAGTTGTTCACCAAACTCATCTTCTGTGGATGAAGACACCAACATATTCCAACTCAAAATAAACCTGTCCCATTTTTCTTTCGTTTCGAACAACTTCTTGCATCTCGCCAATACGTTTCTATTAATGTGCCATTTGCATAATAAATGAGTAGCACGAGGGAATATTCTGTTAATGGCGTTTATGAGTGACAATTCTCTATCCATCACAATGACATCAGGAAGAATACCATCGCCAATAATACAACGCAATACACCTAGTGCCCATGCATAATTTTCTTCACATTCAGCATGAAGGTATGCAAAGCATACTGAAAAAGTCATGTCTGTGGATGTGACTCCAACAATCTCCAGAAGAGGCATGCAATAACGATTGGTCTTGTAAGTACAGTCCATTATCAAGACATGTGGAAATGCACGCAACAAATCTATACTTTTTGGGTGCGTCCAAATTAAGTCAGTTACAATCTCGCTATCCTCACAATTCTTATGCCATTCTATGTAATCATGCTCTGCCAACTTACCAAGTAGTTGTTGCATCTGACTTCTTCCACCCCGCTCATTAACTTTATATCTGTAGCGTGCATTGTATATGGTCTTCATTGTGGTTACGTTTAATTTACTTCTTTGTTTCAACGTAACCAAAATTTCTTTTGGTCTAACCATGCTCTTCGACATGTCAACCAGCAACTTTGTTTCCTCCTCTGATAATCTTCCTGCAAATGAATGCCCTTCTAAATATTCCGCGGCCGAATGGTTATGCACACCACATATGACCTCCAACATCCAATCATCATTTGAGTCTAACTTTTTACCCTTTAGTGCGAAAGGACATACACATTTCTTTGAACCGGTTTGTTTGATCCTCTTTCGCTTTTGGCACTCTTCTTATTTATATTGTCCATTTCTCTCGCAAGCAAGGAGTACTCTAGCTTTGACACCCACTCGAGCAGCATTTGAAACCTTTATCACGATAACAAATCCGTTTTTCCTTCCTACTCCACGAGCCCAACTGATCAACGAATCGCGGCTGTGAAATATCTACAATAAATAAACAAATTAAATACGAATTTAGTAATAAGTAAATGTAATTTCAATAATAAATCCTACATATGTTGGTCTTACCTCTTGAGTTATAAACTCACTGGTATAATCCATGACAAAGTCCGATCCAACCTGACTTTCTTGCGTAGAGACCTGCATAATATATTAATTTAATATCACTGTCCGGATATTTACTTCCGAACATATAGCATATGTTCGGAATCTCAGGACCGAACATATGCTATATGTTCGGAAGTGTAAGACCGAACATATAGCTTATGTTCGGTTGTATAGGTCCGAACATATGTCATATGTTCGGTCCTGTAAGTCCGAACATATGCTATATGTTCGGTTCTGAAATACCGTACATATCGGGAGGTACGAAGTTTCAGGCGAGATGAAGAATTTACAAAAGATACAAAAATGAAAAAAGTATCAATGAAACATACCTTTCCACTACTGCTTTGATTAAAAGGCACCATTTGATTGTTGTTTTCATCCTTCTCTTCCTTCATTGCACAATCAAATGGAGGAATGTGAATGAAAGATGAGTTGCAAAGGAAAATGAAGGAAGCGGAGAGTGAGATAGGATGCCCAGAAAAAATAAAATGCAAGTGAGTGAAGATGACTTGCCCAAGGAAGATGGAGGAAGTGGAGAGTGAGAAGTGGAGAGTGAGGTGAGAGAAGCTCTTTAGGGAAGAAGAATGGAGATTGTGTGTGAAAAGAAAATCTGATTTGAGTTTTTGTTGGATAATGGCTACTTTAGTCATTTCATAAAGGGGTACAAATGTAATAAGAAAAAAATAAAAAATCCTTGTGTTTGAAAAGAAAATTTTTGTGTGCCAATAGCAGAGCTCTTTTTATATATATATATATTTTAATGGTTAGTATGTTTTGCAAAAATAGGTGTCTTTTGGGCAGGAGTCTTTTTTAATTTTTATTATTTAAATTAAAATTGATTAAAATAGACTTTTGAATATTTTAGGACTCAGTTATACGTGGCAAATATTTTACGCAAGTGAAATCGAGATTTTCTGTTATAGAAAGGTTGTTTGTTCGGTGTAAGCTCAAATCGTAGCAGAAAACACCCTCTTTATTTTTGCGGCAGTTACATGGTAAATGGAGTCCAATCATTCTCTCATACTCAATTCTGAGAAAGAGGAATCGCACAAGCATTACACTAACACATCCTTAAGATTGTTTTGAAATGTGTATGGAAATCTCTAATTGAATTAGCTTTAAGATCTTTTGCCACTTTTTTAAAGGTCTTTTTTTTTCAATGATATAGTGGTAGAGACTTGAATTGAAATCTCAATTTTAACTAACTTCAGCTAGGGGTTATGATTATCGGTTGTATGGGCTCGCTAGCAATTATTTCTACAAGTTATTACTAAATCACAAATACTCCTTATACGAGCCGGGCTGGATTGAAAATTGGGCTTTCTATCATAGTCCAAGCCAAGCCCAAATATTAAACAGGCTCAGATTTAGGGATGTAAATGGGTTCTCGATTCTCCAATTACCCGGAGGTTCCAATCCGTTAAAAATCGGGCCAGGGTCCTTATTTAGGCCCCGATAAGTAAATGGGTCCGGGTTCGGTTCCACCTTGATTCGGACCCGTGGACCCGATATAATACCTCAATTCTTGAAACTCTCCTAAAAACTATAATTTTCTAATATCATTCTCTACCTAGACCCGGACCCAGATCCAGACCCGTCTCATATATGGTTCTGGTTCCGGTTCCGAAACTGTTCCGGGTCCGGATCCGGATGTTCCACCTTCTCCTTAACGGTTCCAATTCTGGGTCCACCATGGACCCGGACCGGAACCGACCCGTTTACAACCCTACTCAAATTATATCTAGATCCAACCTGGCTTGGCCATAAGCTCCATAACTTTAATAAACTTTGACCCGATGGGAATGAATCAGGTCGGGTTTATCTTTAGGCCGACCCAAACCCGACCCAAATGGCAGTTTCTCTACCCAATGCATGACTATCTCCCGTGGTGGGTTTATAGTTTGTGATGTTAGAATTAAACCCTTGACCTGAAAAAATGGCATGCATTACTTATTAGCACCTATGCTATTATAACTATGTGTTGAAAAAGTTACTACATAATATCTAAGTTAAAGGTGAAGTAAGTGGGGCGAGTCAAGCAAACCCAAAAGGGATGAAGTAGGGCTGTCAAAATTAACCGTGAAAACCGAACCGCCCGGCCCGAACCGACCGTTTGGTCGGTTTATAGATTTTTTTTTAAAACAAAACCGACCGAACGGTTTTTATAAGTTTTTTTTTTCAACACGGTCGGTTTTTATAATTATGTAGAAACCGTTCGGTTAAAACCGAACCGACCGAATAAAGTCTTTTATCAAAACATCACTTGAGGCCATGATAGTTGAATAGTGTGGTTGGCTGGCACATGACGAAATAACAACATAAGTTATTAATTTATAGAACTGAAAACAGACCGTGATTTGTGTACATACTTGTATAATTACATTGAGCACACCGTTTTTTTATGTTTCTAAAGTGACATTATTGTCTCCATGTGGATTGCTTGTAACTGTAGGAATTTGGATCATTCAAGCCAACCTTCACAAAATCTTTGAGGCTATCCTTGTATCCATCAGTAGGGCCAATCTCTTCATTGTAAACTACTCATAAATCATACTGTCGTCTTCAATTTGGGTGAAAATTTTCTCTCTTTCCTGAACACCCCCCAACCCAAAAAAAAAATACCCAATTAACCGAAGACCGACCGAAACTGACCGAGCCGAAATGTCGGTTTCCAATGTCCAGTATATGTACTTTGGTCAGTTTTGGTTATCGCAAAATTGTAAAACCGAAAGTTTCGGCCCGGGTGTCATATGTCGTTAAACCGACCGAAAACCGACCGCTTATAGCCCTAGGATGAAGGTGGCTCAAGTTTTTTTTTCCTTCATTTTGGTAAATAACACGGCTCAAGTTAAAAGTCCAAAAACCCATACGCGCTATGTAGCCAACCAATAAATAACTACCGAACCTATGCATACTAGGAAACAATCAGATAAAAAAAATTATATATATAATTATTTCCATCTCAATATAGTTTATAAAAAACATCATATTTTAAAATTTAAAATCTTATCACACGGGCATGTTATGCTATAGTGATATATTGGTTCTAGAACCCAAAAGTGTAATTAACCAAAGCTTCTAGTAACATAACTTGTTTCTAGCAAAAAATAAAAAAAACATAACTTGTATAAATAATGAAGATCTACCCATTAGAAAATTATAAAACTTATTAGTGAAAACTCTTTCAAAACTCGATATTCCTTTTGCACTCCCTTCCCCGCATCTTCTTCTCCCGTCACTCTTAAGATCTTTCAGCTTAAATGAAAAGAAACTAGTGATCGGCTTGAACCCGACCCATTAACACCCTTATTTTATTGCTCCTTTTTTATTTTTAAAAATATAGACTATGGTGTATACACATGGCCTTAGTGAATTGATGGATTTGGATGCGGAGGCTCCAACACGCGGCCGGAGATTTACGTGCGTTTCGGTGATTGCGAAGCTCTGCGGATCTCTTCGCCTCTTGTCTCTCCTATGGGATGAAATAAATACCCAACCTTAGGGCTCCCTTATCTTACATAGACAAGTCCCAAAGAGTCACGCTTACTAGAGACTTTTTTGCCAAGAAACCTACATCCACTAATCCGATTGGGAGTCTTATTTGAAGGACCAGATCAAGTCTTACATTAATTGAGATTGTATTCTCTGCTGGCATCAACCCGGCTTGATCTGACGTGGGACCCGTGGCATTGGATTTGAATTGCTTGGCATGTGATTTGAGGCCAATAAATTGGGTGGCTAAGATTGAAACCCTGACATATGATGACTAAAAACACCTAATACATCTTATTTTTGAGATATAACTTAGAGGATTTAATCGGAAAAAACACTTAATTCGGTCGTGTTACGCAATCAAATACTTTAGCAAGTGGGGCACCAATTAGAGCAATTGGGCACGATTTTCATTTTTTTTTTTACAAAAAGAGCACATCGTCGGCGCCGACCTTATTTACACTTGAATAAGGTCCGCGATGACGCTGTTCGTGACCCATATTAGGGCTGAAATCCCTATTTTCACTATTCTTCTCTTCTCTCTTCCACCATTGCGTCGAGACTGACCTTGGACGAGCGATGAAGAGCGGTTGTTTCCATTTTTCCATAACCACCAGCCTTGTAATTGAATTCCTCAACTGCATCTCCTAATTCCATCATTTTTTCAATCGTCAGTGATTTCGACCGACACTCCAGAGGTTTGGATCTCCTTCCTTTTTTGAATCCTTGTCAATATTTTTGTATTTTCGCTTCCTTTGTTTTGCCACCATCCCGCATATGATATCTAAGTGCGTGGTTTGTTATCTTCAATGTTGTATTCGATTTGTACATTTGTTATGAAGGTTTTTGTGGGAGGATTGTGATGTGGGTAGGAGGAATCATTTAGTTAAATGAGATTTAGTAATAATACCTAAGGATAGAGGTGGGTTAGCTATTGGTAGTTTGATGGTGAGGAATAAAGCTTTGGTTGGCAAGTGGTTATGGAGATTTCCCCTTGGGCAGAATTCTCTTTGGTGTGAGATCATTAAGAACAAGTATGAGCTGCATTCCAATGGTTGGGATGTGAATGTGGTAGAGCATGGTTCTTATTGTTGTCCTTGGAAGTTTATGTTAGTCTATTATTAACATGAACCCTAAGATCGAGAACATCATGATTATCACATGTAGGATTTAATCTTAGATGGATTAAAGATTACCTCCAGACATCCTGATGCAGGAGCTTTCCGATCCTGCTGTCTGATGCTGTTGCTGGTTGATGTTGAGATCCGTCCAAGAAGAGATTATGGAATAATTTTGATTTCTCTCTCCTTGCCTATAAACCTTAATGTGTTGAATTTCGTGAGTGAGTCTTTGTGATGGAGGAAAGACTCTATTTTATAGGTGGAGAGAGGACCGAATTTGCAATTAGGATTCCATTAGTTTTAATCTCAACCATCCATCAAGGTAGAGTTTGTTATGGAATATATCTCTTTAGGAAACCATATTTGAGTAAAAGATAACATGTATCCTATGAAAACGGGATTCCTATAATGACCACAATTTATGGAAAGGTAATGACTTGTGGTCTAAGTAAAAGGCCTAAAAGTAATTTCCTTACAGTTTATTTCATAGGGTCTTCCTTTGTTTACTCATCATGTTAAATTCATTGTGGGTTGGTTCTAAAGTAAAATTTTGGGAGGACATATGGAAAGGTGATATTTCTTTTATGTATATGTTTTTGCATCTTTATCGTCTTTCATTGAGTCATAATGCTCCTATTATTTATTTTGTTTCCTCTTCCGTTTCTACTCCATTTCTTGGAACTTGAATTTTTATCGACATCTTAATGGTATAGAGTTTTTAGAGTTTTCTTGTCTCTTACTTATGCTTGAGAATGCCTTCTTTGATCCCTTATCTGTTGATAAACGTAGTTGGGTTATTGGTCCTTCGGTATGTTTACTTGTAATTCTTTTGTGTTTCTTTGGTTAAGGATCCTTCTTTTCCATTGTTTAAACCACTTAGGATGATATGGAAAGCCAAGGTGCCAACTAAAGTTTAGATGTTAGGTTGGTTGGTGTCTAACGGGAGGGTTAATACTTGTGTTATGCTTCAGAGGAGACGACCTTTTATGTGTTTATCTTCCCATTGTTTCCTCCTTTGCAATGAGGATGGAGAATTTATTGATTATATTTTCTTGCATTGTCGGTTTACTTTACAGCTTTGGGGTACATATCCAGATTTATTAATTTTTAAGGTTTCTTTAAATTTCTGAATAAATCACATTTAACATCTCATCTCATTTGCATCATTTAGATCTGTCTTTCCTCTCCTTTAAGCTTCTTTATGGATTGGAAAAGCGAATGTAAGCAGTTTAGGACCTCTGATAGGGTTAGTCCTATAATCATAATAGCAATGAATTAATTAATTTTTATTTAAGTATGAAATCCCTAGTTATCCCCTTCTAGCCCCATTTATCAAAAATCTAAAAAACTATAAAACCAACAAAATCAACCCCAAAAATATTTCCTTCTCTTTTCCTACACCTCCGGTGCCAAAAATTTAATTAAGCTTATAGTGATAAAAAAAATGAGAGTAGAAGACCGATTTAAAAATTAAATTAATGATAATGATAAGACTAATGTGTGATTTCAGAAACCCCTCTCAATTAATCAAACAAACCGACCTGAATGCGGTCGGTCCCCAATTAAATTGGCCCATCGACCATAATTTATTTTTACCTTTTTTGGACTGAAATCGCACACCATACCTTATTTGCATCATCAATTTGATTTGAAAATTAGCCTTTAAACCTTTTTTTTTCTTTTTTACCATGGGATTTGAAGGGGGTACCCGGGAACAGAGCCAATCCTCCTCTTAAATATTTGGCACTCCCCCTTTTTCTTATTTTACTTTATTTATCTACTTTAATCTACTTGAATTTCTTTTAATTGCTCATATATATAAATATGGATTTTCCCCTATCTGGACGTTATAATGATCCCATGTTATGAACCATTTTCTTAAGATCCATATTAAGTGACAGAACAATCGTCATGTGTTGCCGGCAGTGCATTAGACGAGAGGGAACCCACTCCATTTTCTCCCTTTCTTTCTTCGACTTTCATCAAAGAACGGAGTTATGGTCCGACGATCGTGATTCGTTGATTTTGAGGGTATTCGGAATCCTCATTTTCGCCGTACAAATATTAAATATCATACAAAGATGAACGGCGATCCCTCTCCCCGGGGGGGATCAAATTTCACATCCGAAAATTAGCATTAATGTTTATGTATTTAATTTAGTGATTTCAATTTTATTTCTTTCTTGGGGGGCCACTATGAAGATAGAAATTCTTTGGGGTCCCACATATGAAAAACTTATGTAGTTTTCAAAATATTTAATAGCTTTTTTGAAAATTTCGGGGGTCCATATGTAAAAAATTATAAAATCTTCTAAAGAAAAATCGGGTTTTTAGAAATTGTGGAGGGGCCATATGTAAAAACCCACAAAACTTTGTAAAGAATAAAGGGGTTCTCAGAAATCTTGGAGGGGCCATAGGTAAAAATTCCATTAAATTCACTTAAGAAAGAAGGGGGTTTTAAAAATTATGGGGAGGCCATGCCCCCCGCCAGCGCCCCCCCCCCCCCCCCCCCCCCCTAGGTTCATCCCTGCGCAAACCGATAGTACCAAAATAAGCTCCCTCCCCTAGAAAGAAAAGGTCTTTTCCAACCATCAAGTGTCTTCCAAACTCTCTATACTACTGGCTCCCAAAATTCTAAAGACACCGGATTACTCCCCAAAGGTAATCCAATATATCTAAGCAGTCAAACCCCAATCTCACAACCCAACAATCTAGCAAAGTAGTTCAACTTATGCTCCTTCGAATTAATACCCACAATTAACTATTTGACATATTGACTCTAAGTCCCGACATCACCCCAAAAATCTCAACAATGTAAATTAATTTATTAAAATTTTCCATGTCAGCCGAAACCCAAAAAAAAAATAGTATCTTCAGCAAATTGAATATGAAAAGCACATATCTCATCCCTACCAACAGAAAAATCTTCCACTAAATTACCAAGAACCGTCCTATCCATCAACCTACTTAAGACGTCCACCACAAGGGTGAAAAGAAAAGGATAAAATGTTAGTTTACATTTTAGACAAAAGCTACTTTTCGGGCTCTTTTTCAAAATTTCTAGATTTTTAAATTTAAGGCATTAGCTAATTCTTTTCATTTTGTGCCTCTAGTCTACTCCCTATATACTAGTATTCACCATTTTAGTAATTTTTGAGAAATTTTCAATTATTAAAATATTATAGGGATAAACCAATCCCAAAACTCTAAGACCTTTTAGCATTGCCACTAAATCCTATGTGGCTCCACTCCTAACTGTTGACACAAAAAATGTCACTTTGCCTTTTCAAGATCCAAAGAGCTACATGAAGTCGCAACCTGCCATAAATAGGCAATGCTGCTTCCAAAAATAAAATCTTGTCAGAATCAAACAAAAACTGCAAGATTCTTCCAGACAGCCAAAAGAGGAGTACACAAGAAGTTTCAAGCCATTTCAAGATCATTTGGCCTAACTTCGCTTCTCCGACAGCCAAATCAAGCCTCTCGGCGGTAAAGCTCTCCGGGACCATGATTTCCAAGACAGAACCTATGGATCATCTTAAAATGACTCCAATAGGTTCCCTGTCAAATTTCAAGTCAATCGGACATCGGTTGACCGCACATCAAACCGCGACATCTTCATCGCGACAAAAAGCAAGTCTGCAGGTGATAGGACCCCAAACGGCTTCAAAACTCAAACAAAAGCCTATGGTTGGTCTTATTTATTGCTCAGCAGGCTTCACACCAAATTTCAGGTCATTCTGACATCGTTTGACCCAGTTTCAGCTTCTGACGGGAAATCGGCAACTCTGCGCGACAAAGTCTTCGGCTTTCTCAGGAAATTGGAAACTTTGCAAAATAAAATGCAAGGATTCTCATCAGGTTTCCTACAAAGAAATCAGGCCAATAAATGATCAAAATGTCAAAGAAAAGTACAGAAGAAAAAAGAATAAAAAAAGAGCAAAAACGGACGCAAAACGGGACCAAAAGGGGGGAAAACCCCCCCAGGGTCGCAGACCCCTGCGACCCTGGGCCAGGGTCGCAGGCCCCTGCGACCCTGGCCCAAGGTCGCAGGCCCCTGCGACCCTGGGCCAGGGTCGCCGGCGACCATGGACCCCGGGGTCGCCGGGAAAGCCCCGGAAACCCCGGTTTTCGCCGTTTTTTTCGCGATTCGAGGAGCCCAGCCTCTGGTACTTTCCAAAATTCATGCTTTTGAGACACCAAGTCCTCTGATATCCGTCCAAAACACGGGTAAATCATCAAGAGTATCAAAGACAGTATTGATCGCCACCCGGTCAACCAAAAAAAGTGTGCTTTCCACCCGACCGATCGAGAAATCGACAGGACAGATGGCACCGACCCGCTGTTGGCAACAAACACCTGAAATTACATGGTCATCTGATGTCGATCTACATGAAGATCCATCGATAATCATCGACAGAAGAATTCCAAAAGACGTGGCACGGCCCGCGACTCTTCAGCTGCTCGGCGACCACTTAATGCGATTAATTGACTAGCTTTATTACAGTCATTAATCCATTTCTTTGGACGGCCCAATCAGAAGCAAGCATTCGGGAGTTACAAGTCAAGAGATTCATAGCATTTAACCCATGAAACTCCTCCCATCATGGCGATTAAAGGCGATTAAATGCCCTCAATCTCCTCCGGCCAATCAGAAGCCAAGAAAAAAGAGTTACAAAATAAACAATTCAATTTTGTAACTCCTCCCATTATGTGGCTTAATGACATTAAAAGCCCATAAACTCTCCTAAATGGCTACCAAGAGCCTATAAATAGGAGAGCACTCCAAAGGAATCCAGATCGGAAAAAAGAGACAGACACACAGACAGAGAGAAGCACAGAAATCCAGAGAAAGGAAAAAGAGAGAAAACTCTGCGGAAGTTCTACACCGGTCACCGCAACAAGGTGACAAAAGTCCCTTGGGGGGTACCCCCCCCCCCAGGGTCCTTGCCTTCTCCTCCTGCCTCCAATGGCTTAGATGTGGCTTTTCAGCCCGTCTACTCGGTTTTTTATTGGACATAGGACCTTCCTTTGGTCTTTGTCTTCTAAAAACCCGAGGTTATAGCCAAGCCAAGTGAATCAAATAGCATCCTCTGTTCTCATCTGCATGGATGATGGCGAAGCCCACATATGGCTTGCGACCGTCAATCTAAACGAGTCCTCCACAATCTCCTGAGAAGTTAGATCCTCCTTTTCTTGCTTTTCATTGTAGTTTGTATTTTTTTAAAAGAGACAAAAATCACAATTCTTGTCTTTCATTGTTGATAAGGATTGTAAATCGGCTATAAACGCCAAAATCGGCTATAAACGCCAAAAATCGGCTATAAACGCCAAAATCGGCTATAAATGCCAAAAAAATCGCCTTTCACGGCAAATCAAGAAAATGTCTCTTTTCTTAAATATATGTGCAATGGAAAACTTGAAAGAAGTTGATTTCCTTTTTACTTGCGAAGGTTGATCTCCGGATCACCATTTGCAATTCCAAGTAAAATAGAAAATCTGGCACACCCACAAAAAAAAGAAATGTTGATGCACGCCCCTGCCCCCCGGTTACGAAAGGGTCGGACCCGACGGACTCCCACGTCCGCCGACCTCGGTAGAACTCGAGCAGGAGCGCGGTCCATCAAGCTGGCATCACCCGGTGGGACTCGTTTATTTGAGAACACGATGCTAGAAATGAAATATTTGCATATCATATATTCTGCTCTATGCTTATATTTCTTTTCTCGATTCCTTGGCTACTTTATAATTGGTGGCCTATGTTGAATTCTGCAAAAAAAAATGAGATGAGATTTTTTGTTTGGAAATTTCTAATTCTTTGAATTTATTTCCATTCTTTCTCTTTTCAAAAAAAAAAAATTTTTAAAAAAAAATTCAAAAAAAATCAGATTTCTCAATTTGGATTCAAAATTGAGAAACCTTGATCTGTTCCTATCGTTCATCGCGCTTGCAGAAATGTTGAGCCTGTTCGACTAAGGTTTTGGGCCATGGTTTCTCTTCGATGAGTTCATTAAAAAATCAAAAAAAATATATATATATATAAAAAAAAAAATTTTAGATTTCTCAATTTGGATTCAAAATTGAGAAACCTTGATCCGTTCCTATCGTTCATCGCGCTTGCAGAAATGTTGAGCCTGTTCGACTAAGGTTTTGGGCCATGGTTTCTCTTCGATGAATTCATAAAAATAAAAATAAAAAAAAATATATAAAAATAAAAAAAAAAAAAGACATAGACCACTAAGGTTAAACCAACTGTGTTCTTTGATCATGGTTGATTCAAAGAAAAGCCTTGTCCAGAGTGTGGAGACAGCTTGACTGTTCTAGGCAAGGGTCCTCCAAACGGGTTCATTAAGTAATCCTACCCTTACCTGGGGGCAATTCTATCAATCAAGATTTCATAAGACCGAGTTAGGAGGCCTATGTGTACTCTCTCGTCTTTTTTTTTTTTAAAATAAAAAAAATAAAAAAAAAATATAAAAATTTTAAATAAAAAATAAAAATAAAAAAAAATTTTCAAAAAAAAAAATCTTAAAAAAAAATAAAAAATAAAAAAAAAGATTTTTTAAAAAAAAATCTTCAAAAAAAAAAAAATTTTTAAAAAAAAACTTCAAAAAAAAAAACTTCCGTCATTTTGGGTTTAGATTGGAGAAATCTTGGTCTTCTTCTTTCTGAGCACTGGCGCTCGCGGAAATCGCTGAGCCCGTGTTCAGATTGGAGTGCCTTTTGCTCTCTTTGATGAACCCGATATTGGCCTTTAAAAAAAAAAACTCGTCATTTTTAGATTCAGATCCGAGAAATCATGGTTCATTTCTTTCTGAGCACTGGCGCTCGCGGAAATCGCTGAGCCCGTGTTCAGATTGGAATACCATCTGCTCTCTTTGATGAATCCAATCTTGACCTTTCAAAACAGAGAATCTCATCTCATAGATGCGGTCTCAAAACATTTGTGTCTAGCGGTACTAGTACGCCCTTTCAGGGTCTACTGTATTGCGACCGGCACATCTGTAACTCCAACTTTATATTCTTCTTACCTCGAGCAAGCTCTGCTTCTCGATAAGTCGAATTTAAGTTCACAATTGCTTCTAGCAGTAACTGGGATGCCCATTCCGGGCTTACCACACCTGCGATCAGAACAATTGTACCCTCTATGGCATTTTGCCTTCCTCATATTGTTTGGGTCATCTACCTCGAGCAATTTGAAAAGACGAAACCATAGAACTTCCCATTTATGATCATTATATTCTTGTGATTACTAATGGATGTGGTCTTGTTTCAGAAATTTTCGAAAAAAACTAACAATGGCAGCTTCACTAACCATTACTTTCGACGAAAGCAAGCACCAACTCATGCTTCAACAGAAGCAAACCACGCGCACCTACAAGCGCCCCATCAGCTGCCGAAGTGTCAACTCCTTCGGCAACTCTGTGAACTCCGGGTCGACCTCGACTCCCCGGACTATTGTCTTCGGGACGCTGGGACCATTCCCACTTCCTGAGGAACAAGCTGCTCCCTCCAAGAAGCAGAAACTCGCCTCTCAACGTGTCACTACCGTGACACCAAAGGCGAGTACAAGAAGGCCTGAAGCCCGTGGCAGCCCACGAAGCCTCAACCTGCAAACAACCAGGTCTACCCCAAGACTTGGTCCCCAAGACCTTCACCAAAACAAAGAAGGTCCCAGGCATCCACTAAGCCAGCATTCCTGGCCCCACTCAAGGAGAACCAGTTCTATCCTCTTGCTTACATGAAAGAGGAGAGACCCATCTCCAACCCGACTTCAAAGTCATCCCAGCATGAGCCGGCTTGTTCCTACAAGCCCAAAATCAAGTCATGCATCACAAGGCCTCCACAAGCATCTGCTAAGGCCTACAAATCTGCAGTTCGACCCTTCATATCTACAGGGGCCGAACTTCACAAATTCAAAGCTTCGCTGCAACTGGCGAAGGATAGGGTTCGCATTCCTGTCCTTGCCCAGCTACAAAGAAGACAGACTCGGCTGCTGCGCCCGAGGGAGCACATCCTTCATCGTCAAAGCCCAGTCAGAGCTGACCGAAGCTCAAATTGCTCGTCGTATACGCCGCCGCGCGTCGTATAGACAAAAGAGACTAGAGAAGCAAAGGACCCAGCCTCCCACACTTCAAGTCTCTCCCAAATGGGTCGAAAAAGAAAGACCCAACCAAGTTGCTGCCGTCCATATGGTTGGAAAAACCAGAAGGCGCCAAAAATCAGCAACAAAAATCCATGTCCGACGTCCAATGACCCGCAGCGTCTCAAGGACAAGAAGACATTCAGAAGAATCCCCTGCTCCTTCAAGCAAAGGACAGCAGAGTGATCCTTCCTCAAGCTCCTCTTCAAAAAGAATGAGCCCCAGCTCAGTCACCAGGACAGTTTCTTCGTTCGAATCACGAAGGATGAATGTCCTGGCTACAAATTCTGAGCCACCACCCCACAATCCACCTCCAGAAGATGCGATCACCCGCATCCAGCAGTTGGAACAGGGCCAGCAGAGGATTGAAACTCTGATGGAAAACCTTCTCCTCGCCTTCCAAAATCAGGCGAACAATGAACCTCCTCCGAATCATCAAGACGACGAGGGTAAATAGAGAAGAAAATGAGTCACGCGCCCTTACCAAAAAGGACGTAGACGGTATCCTCGCCAAAGCAAAAGAAGAGGATATACTCAAGGAGCATGGGATCAAGCCACCATATCCCTTATGGATGGACTCGGTCCCGTTCCCCACCAAATTCAAGCATCCTACTCTCCAAACATATACGGGGAAAGGATCAGCCAGACAGCACGTCATCCACTTCAAGATCTTGACAGGAGCTATCGCGGATCAAGATGCACTCAAGATCCGCCTCTTTGCAAGTACCCTAAAAGGTACGGCCTTCGATTGGTACTCCACTCTGCCGGAGGACTCAATCCAAAATTGGGCCATGCTAGAGACACGCTTCCTGACTCACTTCAAAGGTGAGGATCATCCCGCTACTATGGCTCAGCTGTGCAGCCCTAAAACAGGGGGAGAATGAATCAACATATGACTTCATTCACAAGTGGAAAGCAATGGCATACAAATGCTCTGATGTATTGCCACAAGCGTCGCTAGTCGACATCTGCCGAAACAACATGAGAGCCAGAATCCGCTCCATGATCATCGGCAACAAATCAAAAAACCTGGGAGAACTCCTAGAAGCTTCCATGGAAGCTGAAACGGTGATTAAAGACCTCAACAGTCAGAAATCATCAAGAAAAGAGCCAACCGCCATTGCAACCTCTAAACCAAAGAAGAAAGAGGTCCTCAATGTGCAGACCAAGCCAGCTCCTCAGCCACCAAAGAAAGCTGAAAACAAAGCTGCTGGTAAGAGACCTGAACTCTCTGATGCCTTCAAAGAACGAGTAGAGAAGAAATACCCGTTTGATGAAGATGTTGATGAAATCTTCGGGGCTCTTGTGGCAAACGGCAAGCTCACCTTGCCTGAACCAAAAAGACCGGGTGATGTTGGCAAAACCAACGATCCTCGGTACTGTCCATACCACCAGATGATCTCGCATCCTCTCAATCAATGCTTCGTTGTGAGGAGAGAAAATAAATGAGATGTGGAAAAACGGAGTCATCACCTTTGACAAAAACTATGGGTCTGCCTCCGTCAACATGGTGACATGTGGACAAACATCAAGATCACCGAAGAAGAAGATCACTACTTCCTTCAAGGTGATAAACTCAATCGAAGCGTCCGAGGAACTGGTTCCTTACCCGACACCAGACGGACAACCGATATGGGTACATCCCGATCTCCTGGAAGATGAAAATTGGGAGGTCGTGAAAATAAAGCCTACAGCTCAACAGCGAAGGCAGGCTAGGAAACATCTCCTCAAGCTCAAACGGCAAGAGAAGACCCAGCCAAAACTAGAGGTCAAAGAAAAGGCAGAGGCTTCCTCTACCGCTTCACTGGAGGTAACAAAAACATCCCTTCCAGAGACTTCAAAGGGGGTAAGGAAATTCACTCTCAGTGATTTCATGCCACCTCAATTCAGAGAAGCCATGCAGGAGACATCATACTCTTGCAATTCGGTAGTTGGATTCTCCATTGATGGATACGAGTCCAGCGACACCGATGATGGATTCGAATCCAACTACACAGATGAGTGGGAGGAGTCCTTTGAAACAGGAGAATATCTCTCCGATGAAGAATGGGTTCCTGAATCTCATCTTATGCCAGTAATCTGGTATAACCCCCTACAGCCACAAGGATCCTGGTCTGATGATGAAGAAGACCAAGAGGCTGTACAAGAAAATGCTGCTGACCCAGCACCTCTCATCACTCCAGTGGAAATCAACCATGTTGAGCCACAAAGAGATGATGAAGAAGAAGATCCGGCTCCCATGCCTGATCTTGAAGAATATGCAAGGATCTTGCAGCGACTCGCTCTAGAACAAGAGCAAGAACGCGTCAACGAGCCTCCTCGCAATCCAGAGCCTGAAGTCCCTGAAGACCACAGGTACATCCTCCCTTAACTCCTGAAAATGGAGAAAATTGCTGGGATAGACGATCCTCTCACATCCGAGGATGAGTCTGACTCCGATCAGGCAACGTCTCCCGTCAGAGCTTCCTGTAATGTGATAATTCGGGATTATAGCTCTTCCGAAGCATCGTCTGATGAGAGCACTTACACTCCGGCGACGCCTAGCAATGTATCTTCTGGAGCCACCTCGTCTCACGTGACTTTCACTGAGATGACACCCTCTCAGGTTTCTTCTCCTGAGACTGTGACTTCAAAGTTCACACCCTTCCTGACTGAAGAATTCCCAGCTATTGATGCTTGGGACGATGAATTAGTCAACGAAGAAGAAAGATTGCTGGATGCTGTTCAGGACTTGTTCCCGGAAAATGCTCCATGCAACACAATCACTGAGGATGGTAACTCTGCTGCTGATGCATCCTCAGCAAATGAAAAACGACAGCCTCTTGATCCTGAAGACAATCTTCCAAACGAAGACCCTTCTCAAGAAGCTCTCGAAGTTGGTAGAGGCACCCGCTCTGGCCGGGACTACCACAAAAATTACAACCAATCTTCCTTTACATATGTAAATCCTTCGGGAAAAGATGTTGTAAGCGCCCCTAGTGGCAACAATGATGAACATGCAGGCCCTAAGGAGGCTTTCAAGTATGACTTGATTGAACACTTCAAGCACATACCTGCACGTCTGCACATCCTAGATTTGTTGCGAATGTCTCCGCACACTCGTGATAATCTCATCTCAGAATTACAAAAACTGAATGAGGATGTCGACAAACATGCCCCGCAAGTCCTCCAAATTGAAATGGATTACCGGGTCAAAAACTCAGAAGCCTCCTCAAAGGGAGAAAAGAAGAAAACTGAGGGATCATGCATTGAATGCCTCTCGGTTAAAAAAGCAGCCAGTGCAACCATCGCCTTCACAAAGGACGACCTCCTACTTGGCGAAACCAGGCATAACCGACCCCTGTACTTCACAGGGTATATCAAGGAAATGCCTATGCATAGAGTTCAGATCGACCCAGGTTCTGCACTCAACCTTATCTCCACATCGGCTCTTGAAGAGTTGGGCATCCCACCCAGCAAACTGAGCCACACATCTGTATCTATCTTTGGATACGATGGGAGTACTCAAAGGCTATCGGCAAAATCAGGTTCAAATTGCAGATCGGTGATCTTATCTCTGAGGTCACAGTGTATGCAATAAAGACCCCTTCATGCTACAACATCCTTCTCGGACGCCCTTGGATCCATGAGAATGGTGTTGTCCCTTCAACTCTACATCAATGCATCAAGTTTGTTGGCGACGACGGCATGATACATCGAGTCTTTGCGGATAGAAAACCCTTCAAAGGTAAAGAAATCCACTTCGCAGACTCACAGATGTATGAAGGTGAAAAAGAAGAAAGAGGAGAAGCATACAGCATCCTTTGCCGAAAAGTCTCCAGAAAGATAAAGGCAAAAGCTCCTCAACAATCACCGGAAGAAAACAAACCATCCGGTAAATCTGAAGAGAGCATGCAAACTCCCTTCATCATCTCCCTCAAATCTTCAAAGCCTTTGGTCATCACAACTAAAGTGAAGAAGGCAAAACAAAAGCCTGGGGGCAAATTTGTTGTCTCTTTCGTGTCTATCATGCAAGACACGGACTCGGATTCAGAGCCAGAAGACGACACATCGTCAAGCCAAGCTGACACTCAGCAAGTTCAGCCTGCTCTTACTCCAATGGAGACAACTTCTGACATAGAAGATCCTAGCGTCAGCTTCCTTCGTTGTTCCAGCAACTTCAACAAAGGAAAAAGCCGATCTTCGTTCCATAGATCGGATGCTTCTTCATTCAAACTCCATGCTTGAACCTTTCCAAAATAAAGGTACGCCTCAACTATCCTTATATAGTTCTGTGTGGCACAAGCTATTATGAAGAAAATGGGCTATGACGCTCAAAACCCAGTCGGTTTGGAGAAGACGCGGTATTCTCACACCATTGGGGCCCGTCTTGACCAAAAGCCAGCTGGAAGATTGGAGACTCTACGGCTATGTAGAAAAGTCTTCACACGGGTTAGGGTATGATCCTGACACCCCCTTGAGACAGTTGACACAAAGGCTTAAAGTCAATATACTGACCAAGCCTCAACATCTCAAGCCCATGAAGACATCGATCTCCCCGGATATCTCTTTGATGAGTCACCTGACAAAGATCCTAGGAAGCTCATCCAATGGCACGATTTCTCCGAAAATGAAGAGGAGTTGTCCGATGGCACAGACGTGGTGGACTTCCTGACCCAGAAAGAACCCTCATCACCAAAAGAAGTAGCCTACTTCGACTCGGTTTCAACAGGCGATTGGGATCATCTCATAGCAAGCCTTGGGAAAAATTACCGATCAAGAAGACCCGTGGAAGGAACAAAACCTTGGTCTGGAAATGCCCTTGAACCCCAGAAGGTTTCGTTGAGCTGGAAGCCTCCGAAAATATTGTGGAGGAACCACCTTCGAACCTTCCAACAGAAGATCCTGTTCAAAGATAGACTTGGGAACACCAGATAACCCACGTCCTGTATTCATAAGCAAGAATATAAAGGATGATGAGTTACCCGAGTATATCGCTTTTCTTCGTGAGTTCGTTGATTGCTTTGCATGGTCTTATGCTGAAATGCCAGGCTTAGACCCCAAAATAGCAGTTCACAAACTCAATCTTCAAGAAGACATCAAGCCTGTCAAGCAAGGCCAAAGAAGATTCCGTCCAGATGTGATGGATAAAATTGAACAAGAAGTTCAAAAACTCAAAAGCGTCGGCTTCATCCGTGAGGAACAACATCCTGAATGGTTGGCCAACATTGTCCCCGTGACAAAGAAAAATGGGCAGATCAGGGTCTGTATTGACTATAGAGACCTGAATGGCGCATGCCCAAAAGATGAATTTCCGCTCCCCATACCAGAGGTAATGATTGATAATACCTGTGGATTCGAGCGAATGACATTCATGGATGGTTTCTCTGGCTACAATCAGATAAAGATGCATCCTGAGGATGAAAAACATACATCCTTTCGAACCCCATTTGGCGTGTATTGCTACACTGTCATGCCATTCGGTTTGAAGAATGCTGGTGCCACATATCAGAGGGCTATGATGAAAATATTCCCAGATATGCAGCACAAGACGGTTGAATGTTACGTTGATGACCTCGCCGTCAAAAGCAAAAGAAAAGAAGATCATCTCGAAAACCTCCGAGAAGTCTTCCTCCGGCTTCGCAGACACAAACTGCGAATGAATAATTGAAATGCTTCTTCGGCGTTTCGTCGGGTAAGTTCCTCGGATTCTTAGTCGGAAAGCTGGAATAGAGCTTGACCCCATAAAAGTCAAAGCCATTCTAGAAATGCCCTCTCAAGAACCTTGAGAGAACTCAAAGGGCTTTCAAGGGAGATTGGCCTACATCAGACGGTTCATCTCCAATCTTTCGGGAAATGCCGTCCATTCTCCCGTGTATGAAAAAAAGGTGTAAACTTTGTCTGGGATGCTGACTGTGAAGCTGCTTTCCAAGACATCAAGTCATACCTGACAAAACCTCCAGTGTTAGCTGCTCCTACCACTGGAAAACCATTCATCTTGTACACAAGAGCCCTTGATCACTCTCTGGGAGCTCTGCTTGCGCAAGAAAATGATCAAAGAAAAGAAGCTGCTCTATATTACCTCAGCCGCATGCTAGTAGGTGCAGAGCATCGCTACTCTCCAGTCGAAAAAGAATGTCTTGCAGTGATGTTCGCCGTACAAAAGCTGCGTCACTACTTGCTTTCCAACACAGTCTACCTGGTCTCGAGGGTCAACCTCTTGAAGGTCCTTGTCACAAAGGCAGGTTCTCTCAATGCTCGACTGGCAAAATGGTCCATCCTTCTGTCACAATTTGATATTAGGTATGTACCACAAAAAGCAATCAAAGGGCAAGCTCTAGCGGACTTCCTCGCAGAGCATCCATTGCCTAAAGATTCTCCACTCAGAGATGATCTCCCAGACGAACCAGTCTACAATGTGGAGACTTTCTCACAAAGTGCCTCCTGGGACATGTACTTTGACGGTGCAACCAGGACAAATGAAAAAAGACAGCTGATCTCGGGAGTTGGCATCCTCTTTGTTAGCCCCGACAAATACATGATTCCACACGCTTTCTCGCTACTGGAACCATGCACAAACAATGCAGCTGAATATCAAGCTCTGATCTTAGGATTGGAACTCGCCATCGAATCCGGTATCACCATGCTGGAAGTCTTTGGAGACTCTCAACTGATCGTCAACCAGATGAATCAGAAATTTGAAGTCAGGAAGCCAGATTTGCTGCCCTACTACAACAAGGCACAATCACTTCTGCAAAAGTTTGACATCTGTCACATCACCCACATTCGTAGAGGTGAAAACATACGTGCAGATGCCCTAGCCGGACTTGCCGCATCCATGGCAATCCAGGAAGGGGAAAACATGCAAGTCACAGTGTGCGAAAGAAGAATCCTTCCTCCTCTTAACACACACCAAGCAGTTGCTGAATGCCACCAAGTGGTCGGAAGTCGGATTTCAATCCTTCAAACTTCAATTGGCGACTGGAGGGATCCGTTCATTGATTACATTATGTTCGGAATCCTACCTGAAGATCCAAAAGAACGG
>CM022952.1:27836675-27907435 GCA_012931725.1 Litsea cubeba | reverse complement strand
GGATATGACGGATATGAAAGGGTGGACCCAGGAAGATTTTCTATTTGGGAGTGCTCTTTTAAAAAAAGAAGAAAAAGAAAAAAGACCTAGAGCCATATGTGAAAAACACCTCAGGTTTTGAAAAAAGTTTTGAGAGGGACCACCCCCTGGCCTCCCTCAAGTTCCACCCATCACTATATGTGGATATGTTGTATATTTTGAGGTATCTGGGTGCAATAATTCCTGAGAGTTACTAGTTAAAAAATGTCTCGAGAGTTGCTGCTAGGTATCATGTAATTGATCATTTGGAAAACAAAGAATATTTCATTGCAGAATATGGATAGTGTTAGCTATTTTAAATTATATTTGTTATTAGTAGCAATACTCTTAAATGATTTATGACAAAAATTACAGCTTGTATTTATCTCTGATTAGAACTGTGAACTTATCTTGGAAGATTCTGGTCATTTATGATAGTATTCTTTTTCCTCTGTTTAGTGTACTAGTTAAGAATTTGCTAGAAAAAATTACTTGCACTTGGTTTCTATCATAAGCAATTATACTTGGGTTGATACTGGGCCAGCTCATTGTAGGCTGGACTAAGACTGACTCCATTAATCTCCACTCTCCAGGCTCAGTATAGGTACCGGTTTTCAGGATATATAATTAACCTAGTTGGGCCTACAGTACACTTACAACTGCTAAAAGGTCTGGCTTCCTCAGTTGCAACCCCACTCATAAAAGAAGATTTACATGTGTACTCAAAAAATGAAGAAGAAGAAGATGATACTAAACCCTTTAAATTTTCGTTTGGAACTTTGGGTCTATTCGGCCCAACATTTCACTTTAGAGTCAAAGCGAATGAGGTCAAGAATAAAATTGACAGCTATGGTTGAACGTTATGTCCCTACTTCCAAGGAAAACCAAGGAACTCACATGTATCAAAATTAATAAAAAAATAAAATTACTGCAAATGTGTTTTTCTTTCTTGTGTGATTAGTGGGTGCTTATACATAACCAGCTTATCACAATTTAGTTAAATGTCAGGGACCTCTTTTTTTACATTTTATAATAGCGATAAGCAACCAGTAGTCTGTGAGTTGGTTGTGGTGTACACAAACTGCTCCTTTTTATGGAAGGCATCAAAAGTTGGATAACTACTTTAGCGAAGGAAGGGGGAAAGAAAGAAAGAGAAAAGTAGTTGGATAGGTAAACGGGTCATTAGTGTGCCTTACCACATTAAATTCACATACTAGTTCATGGCAACAGCCATTTTTGTGCTTGAGAAAGACTCATTTCAAAATATTTGATGTAGAGAACGGCACTATCATCATATGATGTTGAACCAGAAGAATCTAAACCAGGCAATGTAAACAGAGCCATCCATGCTGAAGAGCCTCACAGGGCTGTTCCATCCAGGTATGAAAACCTAACCTGATAAGTGTATGACACTTCTTTCTCCACCTCATTTCTGCACAAGCTAATGATTGCAAGTAAAATTCCAGGGCTTAGGCTCCTCTCTTGACCCTTCAATTTCCAAGAACATGTTCGTTTATTGTGTAAAAAGTGTATCTGCTGCAAAACAACCTCCATTTCTGCTGTCCTTGATGAAGCGGAAGCTTTAGAAATCCAAATCAAGATGTGGTACAAGCTCTTCGGTTTGTGATTATAGAGGTATATTGTACAGTGATGTGTGTTGAAACAGATGTGACCTTTGAGAAACGTTTTGATTTGGTTTTTTTTTTTTTATTATTGTTGTCTGTATCTTTGATCTCTCCTGCAAATATTGGCCGATTTAGTTTGGATGCCAGTACTCAGTAGCATTGCGAATGCCAGAGCTTGAGCTTATTGATCATGCATGACTTGATTTTGTTGTATTTATTCGAATTTTCCGTCTTGGGTGAGTTGTATTTCACTTCCAGAATTTCTCCCTACACCACACTATTCCTTTTTCATTTTTGTTAATTATGCTGATAGAAGATGTAAGCAAGTTTGATTCCAAAACTAGATGGTTGTTATAAAACTGTTCTTTGAAAAGCATGTGCTGGTTTGTTTTGGTAGTTCTGTCTAATCTATATAAATTACATATTGAAGATCTATTGGAGTTGCAATGCTAGAGATGACTCAATTTGTTTCACCTTTCTACAACTTGAATATATTTGTCCCCATAACATTACTTTCTTTCACTGTCTTGGTGCCTGTAAACATGACGGGTAGGAGTTTGGAGAATGCTAAAGATGTCACATTCAGTGACATTGATAAGCTCTCAATATCCAACATTGCACCAGAATCAGATAGGTAAATACATTTTCTTTTCCATATTGCAATCAGTGTTTTTAGACGCAGAGGAACATATAGTTTCTTAAGATATTATTATTTGGGTTTTGTTGTGCAATCACAGCACACACCCATTTGAAGTATGTTTCCATGGCTTTATTCCAATATTTAAAATAATTTATAAACAAGGTTCTGAAAATAAAAATCAACAGGGATTGCATCAAGCTCTTTGAAGTTGTTATTTACAAAATATATCTGATTTCTCATGATCCCTTGAAGTTTTTACTCAGAATGCATGTATTGGAAAAGTCAAGTGATATTTCTTTTATTCTAAGAAGGGACTTGTTGTTCATGTTCTTCAGATTTTGGGCGCATTTGGTAATGGCATATGCCTTTACATTTTGGGCATGCTATGCTCTATATAAAGAACATGAAAACCTAGCTTCAATGAGGCTGCATTTTCTTGCCTCTCAATCTCGCCGTCCAGATCAATTTACGGTGAGTCTGTTGAAGAAGTTATTATTTGTGCCACATTGTGAAAAATGCTTTTATTTTAAATAAACATCGAATTTGTGGTGAGGAATTGTGGTGAATGGCTCAGATCTCACCCATATGCTTCGGTTGCATTTGCTTGTGAAGTGCACAAGCTTTGCACATCTAAACATCACAATACCCTCTTTTGTTTTCCAAAGTGAGAGTGTAGGGTGTGTGCAGGTGGTGCAGGGTGAGTGCAGGGTGTGTGCAGGTGGTGCAGGGTGAGTGCAGGGTGTGTGCAGGTGGTGCATTGATTGAAACATTATCGCCTTCTTTAGATCCCCGAAACATCAGCATCCTAATGTTACAATAGACTGTTTGTAATCCTCTCTTGCAAATTATTTTTCAAATTCCATTTTCACCACAAACCAGTAACTGTTGGTTTGGCCAAGACAGCTGGTTACACTAATTGTATGCTGCTGATTCTATTTGAGATTGTAACTTTTGAACACGTCTTTCAGGCAGCTCTAGAAGCACCAAGGCTTCTAAATCTAAACAGTAAATATTTCTCTGGACCATATGGTATGGACCTCCTTTTCTGATTCTTCACTTTATCATAATCACTTCTATGATGAAATTGTTTCATGGCTGCGTGGGCAATGCTTGTGCTATTTACTCAAATGCAGAGAGTGTGTTGTGGATTCCATAATAGAACTCTTAGGTCAGAGAGACATGGCTTCATGGTTAATCTTGTTATATTTTTATTGAAAACCTTTCTATAAGGCGTTTAAGTATAATTTCTATAGTTCTAAATTAGTTTTAGACAAAAAATCCTCTGACATGGATACCGTACTATGCATGCTGCATCAGAATTCCAAATTCCTTCAAATGAATTGAATGATTAAGGAAAGGTGATCATATCTTGTGTTTACTGCTAGCAGGGGAAGATGTTGTCTTTGTTGCCAATGATTGGCACTCTGCTCTGGTCTCTTGCTACCTAAAAAGGAGGTAAATATCTTGACAGATAAATATCCTGGTATCAAATATGATGCTACCACAGTGAGAAATCTTTATATTTGTTTTCACATCAATTTTCTTAAAACTTTTTGAATGTGATATATCTCATTTCATATATATTGCATTGTTTCAGGTGTTAGATGCAAACCTCTTTAAAAAGAAGCCCAGCAAGCAGAGGTTGGGTTGCCTGTGGATCCAAATGTCCCTGTCATTGGTTTCATGGTTCAACATCATGAGTACTTTGCAAAGATGGACTGTTGGGGTTGAAAAGGATGGAAGATGATCATAAATGCAATACATAGCCCCTGAATTTTGAACGATATTTTGTAAGCTTAGGAAGGATGCGATTATTGTAAACTTACATCACTAGCAAGGCTATGTGGAAATTATTTTGGATATTGTGACACTTTTCTACATTTGGAACCTATGAAATTAAATTTTTTGTTAGTTAAATTTTTTTGAGTGTGTAAAGGTTTTTATAGGCCACTGTTAAATGAATGTATGAAAACTGCAAATTAGGAAATTATAATAGGGAAGAAGAAAAGATCTTCTGCAACACATTCAAATCGTTGCAAATATAAAGGAGTGATTGTTACGCTTTTAAAAGTGTTGTAAATGCATAAACGGTTATACCTTGCAAATGGTCTTTTTCAACTCTTATAAGTGTTGCTAACACTTTCTAAAGAATAATATTATTCCATGCAAATGGTACTTTTACAACCCTTAGAAGGGTTGCAAATAATAATACTTCACCAACGGTAATAAAGCGTAGCAAGTAGTATAACATCAGCAATGCTTACAGACCGTAGCCAAAGTACACAAACAACAACAGATACAAAAACGTTGCAGTTAGTGAATCTTTTGCAACTCTTAAAAGGGTCGGGAAACATATTTTAATAGAAATTATCAAAATAAGAAAAAAAATTAACTAGCGACACTTTTAGTGCTTTAGCAACGCTTAATTTCGTAGTTGACGCATATGCCTTTCGCAACGCTTTGTAGCGTCGTTAGTTATCTTCTGCGTCTGCATCAACTGCAACCGCACATCGACGCTTTCAAAACCATTACTGATAATCGTTTGCAATGCTTTTGGTTTCTATGCTACGCTTATAAACGTCGCAAAAAGACTCATCTGTTGTAGTGAGGGTGCGGAAAATGTAGTTCCGAATTAGTTATAGCTTCAGCAAACACTCGAGAATCATTTGCTGTTCCTTCCCAACCAACATACACAAATGTAAATCGCATGTCAAAAGAACATGCACACATTACATTTTGTGTAACTGAAACCTTTCTGCCTCGATAAGGAATTTGATCCTTTGTAGGAACTGATGCACTCACGTGTGTACCATCAATGGCCCCTACACAATCCTTTAAAAGCAGAAAAATGAGCTTAGTTTTCTTTTAAAAAAAGTAAGACATTCCCTTCAATAAAGAAAAATTGGTATCATTTAAAAATTACCTTAAACCAAGGATAATATTTTGGATTGTTGGTAATTTCTGGAGGTGTATCTGTAAATGCTGGCGGAATAATAAGTTCCTTTCCTAAATTTACTATGGCCTTCAACACTCTCTTGAAATGACGACTAATGGTCTCGCCTGAATGTTGGAACCTATCGCCACCATTCTGTTCCGAACATTATGACCAATGGTCATAAAAAATATGGCTACTTGTTCCTCAACTGATAAGAATTTTGAATCATGTAATAGGTTTCTGATCTTCAATGCATTACATAAGCCACGAAAAACATGCTTTTCCATACGAAATAGATCGTAACATCTTTCCTCATGTCCACACAGGACCTTATTTACAAATTCATATCCAGGTTCACCCTTTTCTCTTATGGCTTGTCTAGATATACGTGAATGATATAGATCAATCATTAGAAAAATAAATACATTAAAATTTTCCCAGCACTGTCTGTCTCATCCCTACGTTGATCCATTTAACCTTAAAAAAAATATATTCATTATACATGTATCAAGATGATTCAAGCGAAACATTAAAATAAAACATAATCCACATGAATCTTAAATAAAATCCATACACAATAACAAAATAAACTCAATAGAACTTCATTTTAATAAAGATCGTATTTAACAATGTCATAATCCTGTTAAACAATGGTCTAAATAGAATGACACTAATTTTAACTAAATTCAAATAAATATTCCTATGAACTAAACATAACTTTATTTCCTTTAAACCCATATCGATCGAAGCAATAATACTATTAGTACCGCTCTAAATCGGAAATATCAAGCATGAATGACCTTACCTCTTCAGGTGCAGATATAAAAAGAACTCTCCAACTACGGTTCGAACCAATAACATGGAATGCCTTCAAGTAGATCTCTCTAGTAACATTCGGTATGGTAGATAACAATGCAACACATTTTTCAATAGAGAATTTGTCATTATCCTCATTATGATTGCTTTCGTTAGCTACTTTGTTATCATAATACTTTGTGAGACTGGCACAAGCTTGGTCAAAAGAACCTGCCCCTTTCTGTCCACGTCTGCGACGAGGAGTCCTCGATCGAGCCCGAATGCTAGTCTCCTCCACAAAGTCTGCATCATCATCCAAATCCACAGCAACATCCTGTTTCGGACTAGTTTGGTTTCTGAGTGGCACACCGTTATTCTCATCATCGGTGTCTACTGCTCCTTGAGTTGAAGCTCCAGCATTTTCACCCGTAGCAGTAGTATCGCCGTATATAATCTCTAGTTCATCAAACAATGGACAACCTTTGGTCCTAAATTGTTTTGCCTCTTTGTTGATCTGCACATATGAGTATCTAACATCCTTTATGAGCCATTGTAATAACATTTATTATATTGACAATTTTTGTAAATGTTGAAATGCAATAAAGTACCTTTATATAATCATCCCAAACATCATCCGGAGCTGTGACGGTTTTTGTATTAGGGTCCCAACCAAACCCAGTTGGAATATCACGAAGCTTCTTAAACTCCCTATATACTCACCTCATCTTATTAAATTTGGTCATGAATTGTTTCCTCTCATATTTATTGTCTATCTTTTTATGAAACTCACTCATTATCTCATGCCATGCCTTGGTTGAGAAAGTCGTTGTCGGCCTGTTACCTTTCTTAACCTGATCAACCATTAGTCCTACTAGAATTTTCTCGTCTGTATAACTCCGTTTTGCATGGACTACAACTGACTTATCTTTTTCATCAATAGTTGCCATCTATTCAAAGCAGATATTAAAGAAAAATTAGATTCTCACAAAACATAATATAAACAGAGAAAAGCCTTCCATTGTTACATAGTTGAACCATGAAGTGCACCTCAGAATAATTCTTAAAAGATAACAATTAACAATGGTTAACCTTGAAGACATTTCTGAGGTGCCTTGAAGACATTTCTGAGGTGCCATTTAGAATTAACAATGGTTTAACAATGATATATATACCTTAGACATTCAGAAAAGAAAAGCACAAAATATTATGAAGTGCACCTCAGACATTTCTATTATAATTCTTAAAAGATAATAATGGTTGTAACATAAATAAATAAATAAAAAACGTTTTATAACCAGCTGAACGATTAACTTAATCAAATTCAAGCCTTAGTAGTTTTAAGATAATTGGGTCTAAAGAATGACATATATATATCTACACACACATATATACACCTGACAAGTTAAGAGTTGTTATGCAGAAACAATGGTTGTAACTAAAAGAAAATAACCTAATCTGAATAACTATAGGGTATGTACATGTATGTACATTCTTGGACATCTAAACTGAATTATAAAAATCTCCATGAAAAACAGGGAACAATAAAGGTGTTGAACCATGATGCTTGCATAGACCATAAAGATTATAAGTTGAATAGTTAGATGCATTACTTAACTAATAGATCCTTCTAGGTTATACTTCCGTGCACTTTTTTACTTGTCATTTGTTACTAAATGGATCTCTTAATGTCAAAACATGCAATAAAAATGAGTTGATACTCCTTTTAGGATATATTCTTGTAAAAGTGGATTGGACATTATATATAGGCAGACTAGAGCCACCCACATCTTTTACCAACAATTTCAGCCAAAATACTATAAAAGGACAACCGAAAAATTAGTTTTAACATCCGGTTTCCAAACTCTTTTATCTCCCTTTCCAACTAACAAATGAGCCTTATCTAGAATGCCCAGCAATCTAGTAAAGTAAAAAGCTTCTCTATCAGTCAAGTGACTCTGGATTTTGGAAGCAAAAATCCCAAACAACATGACCACTCATAGGAATATACCTTTCAGCAACAAACTGCAATTTTGTATTATTATTAGTACATAAACACTTTATCCATCATTGGACATTAATCACCATTAAAAAAGAAACTTCTACAAGCATATATACATCTCCCAAACCAAATAAACTCTTATTCAGTCCCCAACTTAGCATGCACATCTCAGCCACATGCACTCCAGTTTCTTGTCCTTTGTTGTTGCCCAACAACTAACAAGTCTAACCACAATATTCAACATATCTCTGTTAATAAAAAGTGGCATTTGGTGGCCAACCCACTATTGGATTAGTGGTAACTGACTGATAAGTCATTTGCACTGTCATGGGGCAGACCAGGGTTCAATCCCTGGTAATGGACAAAAAAAAACTTATGAGTGTGTGTCAAGTGGCATTGCCAATCAAGAAAAAAGGCATAAGGTGGCTGCAAAACACTTCAGTATTTTGCCCCTCTAAATAAAAAATATTATAAAAGGAAATTAATCCTATCACCAGAATTAAGGTTTTTATTTATTTATTTGGAAATGGAAAAAATGACTAAAACCTACAACCGTATGGTTGCAACACTGTGCGCCTTCCAACTGTGCTATGGACACTAGTCAATTAAGGCTGGGTTTTTTTTTTTCAAAACAGAAAAATCTCATCAATCACTAGGTTCACTTCAAGCCAGCCATTTGTTTTGTTCAGTCCACTTTTAACATGCAAACTTGTAACTATCACATTGATTATGCGATCCTTGGCATCTAGAGTTTGGCCAATTTTCATGATGATCAACATTGCTATTTCTCATCCATCCTAAAATTATTTATCACTTCGCAATTTAAGATCTCACTTCCAAGCACCTCACTCCACCTAGTACTATGAACTAGTAACACTTAAGTTCTCACACAGGAACTGTTTCTTATACACGCCAAAGCCATTTAAAATGACATTCTAGATCTTCTCTTGGAGCCGTGAACAGATTTCTTTTAAGACACATACACTTAAGGGTATCTTTTTTCTGAGCATTAATCAAAGCATATGCATCTCAACCACAAGCACCTTTTATCTTCTAGCCACCCGTTCATCGCCAACATTCAACTCTAATTGGAGGCTAACAATCATCCTATAAAAGTTCTCCTAAGTTGGAGGCTTACAACACTCCCTAGCTTGTCTCAACTATACCCACTCTACATTGACTGCTTTCGCAATATCCTCTTCAAGCCCTCTGTTCTGTTCTAATAGTTGCTCCTAGACAATAAAATTCAATCCATCAATACCCCAATCATCTTGTTCTTTGTTTCTACTAATTTCCAAATCAATACCCCTATCATCTATTCATCTTCTTTTTTTGTTTTCTACTAATTTTCAAACTATTTTGACTCAAAAGACTTTCTCAAAGAGTGTTCCCACTTTAATAAAGAAAAAGGTAGAAAGGGAAAATGGGGTTTGGAGAAGGAGAGATTTACAAGGTTTGTTATTTAAGCATCATCACATCTATTTTTTCATACTCCTGGGGCTTTTTTTCTCCTAGGTGTTCCAGTAGATGAAACCATGAAATTCTGCATTGATTATAAAGGTCCAGAAATGGTTTGAATCATAATTCAAACAGAAATATTAAATTCCAAATGAAAATGAAAGTATTAGATTAACGGGGTGTAACCATAGTTGCAGTTAGTAGTGAATAATGGACAGGGGAATCACATTCTTATTACCATTACTCAATCCCTGTGGGCTGCTATGGTATTCTAAACTGCCAACAGTCCACATTGAATCCACATGCAGGGCCCACCTGATGAGTAGACTAAGCTGGGTTTTCCAGATCACCTGGAATTTATGGACTCCACCCAGGCTTCACTTGAACTTCATGTACCTGCAAATGTTGCAGATTTGCAGCACATGGAAATGAGTGTGGAAATAGCCAGGTGTGGTATTAGCAAATAAAAAGAATGGAATTGTAAGTTTCCAATATTATTCAGCATAACAGTTTAGGTTTTGTTTTAACAAAAAAAAAAAAAAAAGCTTTTTAAAGAGTCAACTAAAACATTATATAATTATAGCATAAAACTAGAACAAATGATAAACTTGACAAATAGAACTTTGTAAGGCACACGTACCTCTTTTATTCCACGTGAAGGTGAACCTTTGAGACCAAACAGAACAAGTGATTCCTGCTTGAGGCAAGGGTCCTACAACAATATTTACAAAAGTAAAAAAAAGGCAAAAAAGAAAATCTATGAAAAAGAACGCAATATTAAATAGTTTCATTTCATGCAATGCTAGACACTGAAGTTACATTGTCATATATTTCATCATGTCCCAACTGTATAAGCACTTCCATGTAGGTAATATCTGTGAACTCATGAGCAAGCACAAGTGAGAAGAGATGGTTCGGTTTGTGGACTGTGGTTGTGTGGGTGTGTGGTGATGATCTTAAGTAGAGTTTGGTGGTATGGATCTAAAATGGGGTGCAGATTTCTTTTTGATTTTTCTCTAAATATAAACATAGAGCAATATATGGTTATGTGAGCATGTGCCCTGGTTGGACAACAGAGATGGTTTAAATACTGATAATAGAACAATTACCAAACAGTCAAATGATAACAAAACAATTGCAGAGAAATCATTAAATAAATTACTCAACCATCAAAAGATATTTATTACTCAACCATCAAAAGATATAAATTAAGAAACATCCAATATGACTCAAATCATAAAAGATTAAAATGAAAAATACAAACATGGGGTTTGTGTGGTTTGGGCAAGAGATAGAAGGGAAAGGGTCATGCAATCCATTAAGGGGTGGAAGAGTGAGAAGACAAAGAAAAAGATGAGTACAAAAAAAGATAGGAAAAAAAGGAAGAAAGGGAATATGAGCAATAAAAGAAAAAAAAAAAACAGAGGAGAGAGGGATAATATGCAGTGATTGGTTGGCGAGAGGAGATAGGAAATAAGATGGTACGGAGAAACCATGGGAAGATTTTGTAAATTTAAAAAGAAGTTTTTCTCTCTAAACAGTAGCATACCGGCAAAAGCCCTCGATTTTAACCTTGCTGGCAGATGAGCAACTTCCAACCGAAATAATGGCCTGCCCTACCCACTCCATTACATCTGAAATAGATATAGAGGGGAGGGGTTAAGGGGGAGGGAGAGGGATTCGGTGTGGTGGCTGAGTGGGGGATAGGAAAGAGGAGAGAACTAAGGCAAACAAAAGAAATAAGAGGAATTGGGTAGTCAAATATGATGGCAGTGAGAGAGGAAGAGGGATTGAGAGAGGGTGAAGGATGGAGAGTTGCAGGCCTTAAAGAGTATCAATAGGAGAAAGAAGACATAGAGCAAAAAAACTTACCGGAGAGGTTTGCAAGCTTGGAAATGAAGACGGAACGAGCAGATGAGGGAGGAGACAGAAATCTCTTATATCGACTGGAACACGCGGGAAATCCTCAAAGATCGATTTGTTCCAGCGGGACTCTTCCAAAAACAAAAATGAAAATTTTTCGTTTTTTCTTTCTTACTCCCGCCAGCCCGATTTTAGGGATGTGCCAGCCAAAACATCCGCGAGAAACGACATATTATAAATACCAAACGTGTTTTCTCGAATTTATCCGGTGGGAACGAAAAAACACCCCGTCGGCACGATGCCAAACAGGGCCTTACTGACACAATTGTTTCCTACTAATTTCTTGCCTTTTAAAAGGCCATTTAAAGACTCCAAATCCTTAGGGGCGTTCATGGATTGGGTCGGCTTGAGCCCAAATCCGGGCCAGCCCACTTTGGTCTGGGCTTGGAGCATAAATTTCAGTACTAGGGACGGGCTTGGGCTATTTAATTGGGCCCGTTTAATAAATGGGCTGGGCTTGGATTGACTAGTAGAAAGCCCAAGCCCACCCGCAGCCTAACTGTAAAAGTAAGTGTGAGAAAGACAGGGAGGTGGGACTTTAACACATGACATCTCATTGAGGGATAAGCACCCAAGCCAGTTGAGATAAGGGTCAAGGCAAATAAAAAGGACATAATTTTTTATTAAAATGTTTACTTCGGCCAGGCTTGGGCTTAATATGCTTCAGTTGCACCGGGCTCGGGCCAGTTAGTTATGGCCCGATCCGGGCTTCGTGCAAGAGTTCGGAAGTCATGCCGGGCCCGGATCTTCCTCAACCCAGCCCAGCCTTGCCCATGAACACCCCTACAAATCCTCTCACTTACCCTCAAGGCAGGCCCCATGTTCACAATCTCAAAGAAGGTGGCCCTACTTTGTAAATACTAAAGATGAGTCACATGGTCACAATCACAAATGGTGGGCTTATATTGTAATTCCTATACTAGTGGAACCTATAAGGTCTCATGTTCTAATTTCTAAAGGTAAGCATCACGTTGTAATTTCTAAAGGTGGGCCCCATGTCCACAATAGCATAAAAGGTGGCCCCACTTTATAATTCTTAAATGTGGGTCATATGGTCACAATCGCAAAAGGTAGAGACAAGCCGCATTATAAAATCTAGGCCAACATTGTGAATCCTATGAAGATATGCCCGGTTCACAGTCAATAAAAAAGATGGCCCCACATTATAATTCCTATAAAGATACACCCACGTTGTGAATCCTACAAATGTGGGTCACATGGTCACAATCACAAAAGGTGGACCCACATTGTAAATCCTATGAATGCGGGCCCCATATTCTAATTTCTAATGGCGATACGCAGTTGTGATTTTTAATGGTGGGTCTCACATTTACATTCACAAAAAGGTGGCCCCACATTATAATTCTTATAAAGGTGGATCCACATTATAAATCCTATGAATATATATAGGTCCCATGTTCTAATTTTTACAGGTGGGTCCATGTTCTATTGTAATTTTTACATGAAACTTGGATTTCACTACACTTTCTTAAACTACATGTAACATCTGTGGTTGCAGCCTAATTAAGGCGGGAATGGAATGGAGACCGGAATGAGTCTGGAATGGAATGAGGCAGGAATATGCATTTCCATTCCAGCGTTTGGTACGCTGAGGAATCAACCCAGTTAATTCATGTTCCTGCATTTGGTACGCTGGAATGAGTCCTGAAATGGAATAAAATTTACATAAGACTGACCAAAATACCCTTGTTAGATTTTTATCTTTGGCTCGGTCAATATATAGATTATAATATTATTAAATAGGTGGGGCCCACACAAGCTCTTCTATTTTATAATCTTATAATAATAATAATAATATATAGATTATATTATTATTATATAGGTGGGGCCCACACAAGCTCTTCTATTTTATAATCTTATAATAATAATAATAATAATATAGATTATATTATTATATAGGTGGGGCCCACACAAGTTCTTCTATTTTATAATCTTATAACAATAATAATAATGTATATATTATATTATTATTATATAAGTGGGGCCCACACAAGTTCTTCTATTTTATAATCTTATAATAATAATAATATATTATTATATAGGTGGGGCCCACACAAGTTCTTCTAATTTGTAATCTTATAATAATAATAATGTATAGATTATATTATTATTATATAGGTGGGGCCCACACATGTTCTTCTCTTTTATAATCTTATTATAATAATAATAATGTATATATTATATTATTATTATATAGGTGGGGCCCACACAAGTTCTTCTCTTTTATAATATTATTATTATAATAATAATGTATAGATGTGAAGAAGGGTATTTTGGTCTAAAAAAAAGTAGAAAGGAATGGAATGGCTATTCTTTCCCATCCCCGGATGGAATGGTCATTCCTCTACATAAGGGAATGGGATTCCGGAGGTAATGGTCATTACGCCACTTTTTTGCGAACCAAACGCTGTAATGACCATTCCGTTGGAATAATCATTCCATTCCGACCTTCATTACAGCGAATCAAACGCTACCTTAGCATCTACTCCCTATCTTTCTCTTTAAAGTTAGATAACAGTTGCAAGAAGGAGGCTTGATTTTGGCTTGATTCTCAAAGAGGCCAAGTCGGTAAACCATAACAAACACTGACACATCTCTAAAAAAAAGTGCCCCTTCTCAATCATTAAAACACATCCCCTTTTTCAATGCTTAAAACACATCCACTGCTCCTTTCATTTAATCCATACGCATCCAATAATGTTGCATATGTGGTCGGATCTTGTCCAAAAACCCAAGGAGGGAGATCTTGATGTCATTGAAACCTATGTCTTTTGGAGCCTTCGCGAATCACAAATTTGTTTGAAATCAGGTAATATTCTCTCTTTCAAAATTTATTACTATCTTCCAAAATATATATATATATATCTATAATCATCCAAAATGAATAGGCAAATATGACTTGGTATAATAGATAGAAAAGCAGTTCTAACATCATCGTTGATGATCATTCATAGTGATTATGCGTGTTCAGAAATAGAAGGCAGTATGGAGATCATCTGTGATCATTCACCCCGTCCATGCATCTATATTAATTGTAACTTAATTTAGATATTAATTTGAATTTATAAATCAAATTACGCAGGATTTAACCATGCATTGCACGGGGCTTTCAGCTAGTTTTATATAAATGCCAATAGAAAAGAGATGTTGTTTGTGGCGGGTATGGGGGGGGGGGGGGGGGGAGGGAGAGCCCCGTTTCTTTCCTAGAATTTCTGAAAGGAATTCCGGTTGTCTGGGACTTTTGGAATTCCTGTCAGAAATTCCATGTTTCTTTAGTGGAATTTCTGGCATTTAGGAATTCCAGCATTTGCAAATGCTAAAAACCTAGTATTTCCAAATCCCACATCTCCATCGGGCATTCCAAAAACCTACCATGGCAAGAATTCCGGGACTCTTGCGTTTTAGCTCCGGTACCCAAACGGTCACAAGGGATCTTGATTTTTAGGCTACGGCAAGGAGAAAGGAGGTTTATTTCTACTGCTTCTACCCCTGTAGATTATTACTGTGATTTTTGTCCACTTTCTGTCATCTTGTTTTGGTATCTTTTTTTTAGAGGGTTTGGAACTTGGAGATGAAGATGGAGATGACAGAGACCAAAACCAGATCTGGCTTCTTTTTTTTTTTCCTGCTCCATTTCCTGTGACTAGAACCAGATCTGGTTTTTTTTTCCTTCTCCATTTCCTTTCAAAAATCTCTAGAGACCAATTCTCTATTTTTTTTCTTTTCTTTTCTTTTTTGTCTATTTTCTAGCATGTTGAGGATTCAGATCTTGGATGATAAAGGGAAGAAATTTGTAGTATGAGTTAAACCAATACAGTATAGAATGGAGCAAAGCTCTGAAAGAGAACTGCAAGAAGCGTAAGTGAGGGCTGTGGTTGTAGAGATGATGTCTACTTCTTTGATATGAATGTGTTGAGATGTTTTGTAGTAAGAATCTAATGTAACATGGATGTTTTATTACTATTTTTTTATTTTATTTTAGTGGATTTAAGGGTAGGTTGTATAGGAGGTAAAGTGTTTGATGAAATGCTTTAGTTAAAAACTAGTTAGTTTCTGGGTTGATTTATCTTTTAAATAATAGTACTCCACAGCTTGTTGATTACTATTATAGTTAGCAATACAAATAGGTCATTTGCTAGCAACACACAATCCTTGGTAAAAAAAAAATCATGTTTTTTTTTTAAATTTCCTGCCTGATGATGTATGTGTTTGATTTTTTTTTATTTGTGTTTCTAGTTTGAGACCTGGGGTTTGGTGATTGCATAATGATGTGGAAGATGGATTTGATGTGTGTTGTTGATACTTGATACTACTGTGTTGTCCGATGCTACAATTATGTTCTTTTGCTAAACAACTATTGAGTGGAGGTTTTATTGCTAGGCAAAGGTGATATAAATGAAATCCATTGACCGTTAAACAGTTTCCTGGGATTTGATGTAGTACGGATCAATGTATATGGGTTTTGGATGATGACAGTTGTTGTTTAAAGCTTCCCATAGTATCAGAATTAGAAGATGGGTTTTATAAGTGGATGAACTCCATTATACTGTTGATTGATTTATGAGAATGAGCTTTTTTTTTTTGAATAATTGAAACCCCATTAAATTGTTGATTGTTTGATATTGAATTGTTGACTGATTTATGTATTAGATACTTGAGGGTTGAACTATGTATTGGATTGGGTGTGGAATTGGGTTATTTACATACTAGTTCTAGTCAGAACTTCTTTATAATTATGAAACAGAGAATTCAGGAAATTTAGGAATTCAGGAATTCTCAGGCAGGAATTCAAGTATAAAAGAAACAGGAAATTCAGAAATAATAGAATTCAGTAGCATTTCAGAATTTCAGCATTTGGACTCAGACATCCACCAGACATGAATTCCAGGAATTCTAGTAAAAAGAAATGGGCCCTAAGTATAACTTTTGCATGAGCAACTTCAGGAAAAGCAACACATCATGTGCAAATATACCCGACCTTACGGTCTATGCTTGGATTCCGTTAGGTTTGCTTCCCTAAAAAGTGAGTTTATAGGAATTTAATGACCATGTTTGTTAGTATGCTTACAATTGTTTGCTTTTTTATGCATGTAGTGTTTTAATTGAATTCATTATTTGACAATATAAAATGATTCGTGACGGCGTAGAAGAAATAAAAGATGTATAAAAAAAGAAATTTTTACGAAATAATTAAGCCTATATTATGATTAGATGGTTCTATAAAGAAACAATGAAACTACAAATCAGTTGTTCGTACCTCGTATTTTGAAAAAAATACCCCAACTGACGATATCGTTAGCTAGTTGACAATATCGTCAACCCAGTTGATGATATTGTTAATTTTCCTGTGTATAAAATTGATGATATCGTCAACTGGATTTCTTTTTTTCCCCTCCTTTTTAGTTCCAATGGCCATGTATTAATAAAGAGGTTATTTTGACTCTTAAAATTTAATGGGGAGGCCCATCTAACTATAAATCACCCCTATAAAATTATGATACTTTGTACCAAACTAATTCTAGAAGTATTGGTTGGTTAGAGACCTTAAACACAAATGAGATCAAAGTAGCTCATTGTGCGGACTCATCCATTGAAACCTTTGGATGAATTGCAAATGAAGCCAAGCCCTGGTTGAATGTGATGTTAAGCCTTTGAGACCTTGTTATTTTATTTTATTTTAAATTCTTTGGTGAAGGAATTCTGCTATTGTGGCTGGGACCTTGTTATTTAACCTGCGTATTTGTGAGCCATGGCTCAACCACATTAAACAACCCAACCGTAAGGATTTCATACATTGGATAAAAGACAGGCAGAGGTAGAAACTAGAAAGACCTCTTCATGCTTCCTAATTGTGTGGGGGCATCTCCTAAGAAGCCGAGATTACATTAGCTTCGGTAATAATGCCAGCTAATCACGTCTCTACCTCGGCCACACGCACCTCGGTAGTAGTACCAGGGCTGTCATTTATTGAATGGTGGGCGGACTAGACCTTCATTTAAAGAAATGTGGGCTGACAAGCCTGTACTTCTCAAAGTACAGGTCAAATCAGTGGGACCCACTATCCTCTGTCATGGAGACTTCTTCTATAAATAGGAGAAGCTCTCTCCTAACTAAGGTACGCATAATATCATTCTTGAGCCCTTACTCTGTCTCTCTTCTTCCTCCATCCTACTGTTGAGTTTCTAAACTGACTTAGGCATCGGAGGGCCTTGTACTGCTCGCAGCCAGGGTCTCTGATGTTGTCTTCTTCCTATTCTCTTTCTCCCTTTCAGGTGCCAGGTAGGCATCTAATCCTCACAAAGGAGTCTCCAAGAGATCCTAACCCTTCTAATCAAGTCCGTAATTTTTAGGCACTTACAATTGGCACCGTCTGTTGGAAAAAGAAACCATCTAAACATCTTTCCTTACCACCATGCCTTCCAAAACAAAGAAGGGTGAGAAAGGTTCAAAGATGATACCACCACTGCCATTGTTCCCCCCAGGACCATCACTGTCCGCTCCTCATTAGAGGGGGCCTAAGGCGACATCTGGTGCAGCTGGGGTCGAGGAGCATCTCGAAGGACTCCACTTTGTCCCGGTCGTCGTTGAAGGACTCGAGACCGAACCAGATTCGCCTTCAGAAGAAGAGGTATCACCTCCCCATTGAGACAACTCCCGACGGGAGTGCCCTCAGCGAAGTGGTCCCATGCAGAAACGTCCCCAAAAAGATAAAGCTCCAATGGCGGGAAGATCGCATCAGTCTGACCATCAGAACGATGATGACGGGGGCGAAAATCCATTCCTCGAGGAGGTCAGGGCCCAAAACCTTGCCCTCCAAGAGAAAGACGAGCTGATCCGTCAACTCCAGCAGTAGCACCGCCTGCTCCAACAGCAACATCATCCCCAGAAGACTAGAAGGAAGCCTACCACCTCACTTCCCAGAAGCAAGCAAGTTCTTCCACCCGAAATGGACCTGAGGCATATCATCGATGAGAAGAAACGTAATCGAGCTCAAGATGAGGGCTCCAGCAACAACCATTCGGAGAAGAGGATGAAAACCATATCAGAGGTCAAGAACGACCCGAGAGAATGGCTCGATCACCACGTTCAGCAGACGGTCTTGCGCAACATGGAGGTAGCTGGTTACACCCGAAACCAGCTAGAAACTTGCGACCCTCAGGACCTCGTGCATCCCCTTTCTCTCGGGAGGTAAAAAACTTTCCTCTCCCGGAGAAGTTCAGTGTCCCAAGGTTCGTTCTTTATGATGGAGCCTTGGACCCAGCGGCACATCTTCGACATTTTACCTAAATAATGTCGATCTGGGGCGACGTCGGTCACCTGAACTGTACAGTATTTTCCTCCAGTTTGGGAGACCTCCCACTAAGGTGGTTCTGCGCACTCCCAGAGGGATCGGTTTCAAACCGGCAGCAGCTCCGGAGCTCATTCTTAGAGAAATTTCAAGCACACAGAGTCGTCCCCAAGACAAATGCTGATATAATGGCTCTCAGAATGGCAGAACGAGAATATCACTCAGTTCGCCAATAGATTCTGGACAATTTACAGCCAGGTAGAGAACGTGGCTGAGGCGGTAGCGGTTACATCTTTCCAACAGGCTCTACTGCCAGGCAGCGACCTTCGGAAAGATTTGGTCCGGAACCTTGTGGCCTCAATGAAAGCTCTCATGGCCAGGGTAAACCAGTTTGTCGAGCAAGAAGAGGACGAGGTCCGAGCTCGGGAGAACTTCGGATTCTGGCACGAAAATGGAGCTTCCAAGAAAGAAAATAGATCATCTAAGAAAAAAGAGACAGGCCGACACCGGACTTCTGAAAGTTCGGCAAGGGAATCGTTTCCAAACTCAGAAGTTGGCAAGAAGTTCAAGCAGGCTCACCGAGCCAAGGAACGACCACCCGCTGCCACCACCTTCAAGGCCGTCAACACAATCTTCAAGGAGCCAATCTATAGGCTCCTCAACAAAATCAAGATGCAGCCATACTTCAGTTGGCCACAGCCCATGCGAGGTGACCCCTCCACCCGCGACCAGAGTAAATTTTGTGCCTACCACAAGCAGAATGGGCACAGGACTGAAAACTGCATGTCACCCAAGTCACACCTCGAGAAGCTCGTCAACGACGGACACTTGAAGGATTACATCCAAAAATGAGGGAACGTGAGTAATAACCGAGCTCAGCGACAAGATGACAAAGGTCAGGAGAGCGATGAGTCAGAAAGGATCATCAACGTCATCCGCCTAGCTCCTGCCCCCAAGGGGAGTAACCAAGCTCGTGCCGAGGCCATGAGGGCTTCACACGGCAAACAGGTGTGACGGCCAAGCTCGAACCGGCCTCCAAGAAAGCCCGGAAGGAGAAGCCAAAGATCTGGTTCTCAGAGAAGGACCTGGAAGGAGTTCAGCTCCCTCACAACGACCCGCTGATAGTTACACTGAAGCTGAAGAACTGTCAAGTACAGAGGATCCTCCTAGACCCCGGTAGTTCATCCGAGGTCCTCTACTTCGATTGTTTCAAGAAGATGGGTCTCAGAGAAAAAGACCTACATGAAGCACGCACTCCCCTGATAGGTTTCAGCGCCAAGCCAGTGTACCCCAAGGGGAAGGTCTCCCTAAAGGTCAAAGTCGCATGCCCCTCAATAATGGCCGACTTCCTCATGGTAGATGCACCATCCCCCTACAATGTCATAATGGGGAGGATGTGGCTGCATAACATGGAAGCAGTGCCGTCCACCCACCACTAGAAACTCAAATTCCTGTTTGAAGACAAGAACGACAACGTGGAGGTAGTCACGGTCAAAGGCTACCAACAAATGGCCAAGTAGTGTTTGATGGCCGTGGTACCTGGCGAGCAGGAGCCAAAACAGGTACACATGGCCGAGCTGGAAGAAGAGCTGAACAAGTTCGGTCAAGAGCCTAAACAAAAGAGCATCGAAGAACTTACCGAAGTCAGGATCGACCCCAACGATCCTGAGAGATATTTCCTGCTCGGGAGCCAGCTCGATGAACTAGACAAGGCCGAGCTCCTGAGCTTCTTGCTGCAGAATAAAGAAGTCTTCGCCTGGACGCCTTATGAGATGCCTGGCATTGACCCCGAGGTCATGTGCCACCAACTGAATGTGGACCCCAAGTACAAACCTGTTATTCAGAAAGCTCCCAGGCCAGGGGTGCCACAGACAGAAGCCGTGATCGAAGAAGTCGAGAAGCTGCTGGAAGCCAGAGCAATCAGAGAAGTCCAGTATCCGGACTGGCTGGCCAACATGATAGTGGTCAAGAAGAAAATTGGCAAATGGAGAGTCTGCGTCGACTTCACTGATCTTAACAGAGCCTGTCCCAAAGACAGCTTTCCTCTGCCGAAGATCGACCAGATGATCGATATCACTGCCGGCCATGATAGGATGAGTTTCCTCGATGCCTACCGAGGATACCACAAGATACCAATGTATAGGCCAGACGAAGAAAAGACTGCGTTCATCACGCCTAGAGGCATCTAATGCTACAAGGTGATGCCCTTTGGGTTGAAGAGTGTAGGAGCGACCTACCAGAGATTGGTCAACAAGATGTTCCAAGCCCAGCTCGGTAGGACTGTGGAAGTATACATTCATGACATGGTTGGTCAAGTCTAAGGAGTCGCAAGACCACCTGGCAGACTTACGTCAAGTGTTCGACATTCTCCAGAGGTATCAGCTCAAGCTGAACGCCGCTAAGTGTGCTTTCGGAGTCGGCTCTGACAAATTCCTTGGGAGCCTGGTAACTAGGAGGGATTGAGGCTAATCCAGATCAGATCTCGGCGATCCAGGGAGCTCAGAGTCCAACCACAGCGAAACAAGTCCAGAGGCTGACCGACATGGCTGCCGCGCTAAACCGCTTCATCAGCAGATCTTCAGACAAGTGTCGGCCTTTCTTTCAGCTTCTGGAGAAGAACTTAAGGTTCCAAGGGACTCCGGAGTGTGAACAAGCCCTATAAGAGCTGAAAGCTTATCTAGCATCACCTCCCCTGCTCTCGACTCCGACACGGGGAGAAGTGCTCTATCTGTACCTAGTGGTCTCGGATCATGCAGTGAGCTCGGTCCTCATTAGAGGGGAAGACAAGCAACAGAAGCCTATCTACTACACGAGGAAGATCTTTCTAGATGCCAGGTACCTGCCTATGGAAAAGCTTGCCTTGGCGCTCGTCAGTGCCTCACGCAAACTCTCCCATTATTTTCAGACTTATGCAATAGTGGTCGTCACCGAACACCCACTTAAATCCCTTTTTAAAAAGTTGATTTTCCCGGACGAGTATCCAAATGGGCCATCGAACTGGGGCAATACGATATCCAGTATCAGCCCAGGACGGCGATCAAAGCTCAAGTTATGGCGGATTTCATCGTGGAGTTCACTTCTCCAAGTTCGGTGCCGATCTCGCTCGACACCGAACTGGGGGGCAAAGAGAGTGAGGACGAAGTCACCAAAATCAAAGAAAACCGATCTTGGAAACAATTCCTTGCTTCGGCTTGGAAGGTCTTTGTTGATGGATCCTTTACCTCAAAAAGGGCTGGCGCTGGTATAATCCTTTAATCTCCGGAAGGACTAGTTATCTAGCAAGCCCTGACACTTGACTTCAAGGCGTCCAACAATGAAGCTGAATATGAAGCACTGATTGCAGGGCTGAATAGCGCCAAAATCCTGGGGGCACAGCAGCTGGTAGTTTTTAGTGATTCATAGTTGGTGACGAGCCAACTGACTGGAGACTACCAGGCTCGGGACGAAAGGATGGCGGCCTACCTCGCTCTTGCGAAAAAGCTCCTCACTCAGTTCCAAAAAGCAGAAGTCTAGCAGGTCAGCAGAGATTCTAACTCCCACGCGGACGTTCTTGCCAACCTCGCCTCTACCGTTAAGGCAGGAAACAAAAGAATTATTGAAGTGGGATCCCTCGGAAGGCCAAGCATAGAGCCTCATCCACCTCGGCCATCATCGCATACCTCAGAGATGACCTGCTCCCCGAAGACAAGCTTGAAGCTCAAAAGATCAGGCTCAAGGCAGCTCGGTTTTGGTTGTCTCCAGTAGGTAAACTTTATAGGAAATCCTTCACTGGCCCCGACCTTCAGTGTGCGCACCCGAGCATAGTTGAAGACTTCCTATGCGAGATACACGAAGGGATCTACGGAAGCCATATTGAAGGATGGTCGCTAGCATACCGGGCAATCAGCAAGGGCTACTGGTGGCCGTATATGTAGAAGGATGCCCAACAATATGCCATGAAGTGCGAGAAATGCCAGAAGTTCTCACACTCTCTCCATCAGCCAGCACAAGATCTGAGCCCACTCTCCAGCCCGTGGCTGTTCGCCCAGTGGGGGCTGGACATAGTGGGACCTCTCCACCGAGCTCCAGGGAATAAGAGGTGGCGGATAGTGGCCACTGATTACTTCACCAAGTGGATAGAAGCAGAAGCACTATCTTCCATTACCAAACAGGATTCAAAAAACTTCGTATGGAAAAACATCGTCACGAGGTTCGGTATTGCGCGAATTTTGGTCTCGGACAACGGCACCCAGTTCGATTCCAACCTCTTCAAAAGCTTCTGCCAAAACCTCGGCATCAAAAACCATTACTCCACTCCAGCCTATCCTCAGAGTAACGGTCAAGCTGAAATCTCCAACAAGGTGGTTTTCGATGGACTGAAGAAGAGGCTCGATCGAGCCAAAGGAAGATGGGTGGAAGAGCTCCCGAGTGTCTTATGGGCACACAGGATGACTCCTAGGCGCTCCACCTCGGTAACGCCTTTCTCCTTAGCCTATGGAATGGAAGCTGTGATTCCACTTGAGGTCGGCCTCCCGACCTTGAGATCGGAACTCTTCGACCAAGGCCAAAATTATGTAAACCTGGCTCGAGAGCTAGATCTAGCCGAAGAGCGCAGAGAAGCAGCTGCCATCCGCCTAGCCACCTACCAGCGGCAGTTGGCTAGGGGCTACAATCAGAGAGTCACAGAGAGAAGATTCTCAATCGGAGAGCTGGTCCTGAAGAAGACACCACTACACCAAAATAGGATATTGGTAACGCTCAAGGTTTTTGGTAAGTAACGGTTTTTAAGGGTAACTAGTTTCCTAACATTTTATGAGCGTTAACATTGGTTTTAAAGTGTTACTTTAATTTTACTTAATTTAATAATTATTTTGTTACGGTATCTTCATTTTTTGCTCTACCATTAAGCGTTAATAAACCGTTACTGTGTTTATTTTACGAATTGGCGCACGAAAATCGTCATTAACCCCCACTTTTTCTCATTCGTTCCCACTTTTTTTTTTTGCTCTCCCGCGCTCTACCCTCCCTCATTTCCCTCCCTCTTATCCCTCGGTCATTTCTTTCTTTCCCTCCTCTCCTCTCCTCTCTTCTCATCTCCATCGCCGTCCTCTCATCTCCAGAACCCATCTCCTCTCATCCCTTTCTATCTCTCCCTCCTTCTCCAGACCTCTCCCAGGCGCACGACCCTCTCATCGCCAGCATTGCCAAGCGCACGAAGGAGCCCCCGGACACCAGCAGAGCCTTCATCTTCTCCTCGGCCGCCGGACGCCTCCCCTGCACCAGGTACACTCCTCTCTTTCTTCTTTGTTCTCTCTCTCTCTCCCTCGTTCCCCAACTCTCTGTTTCCTCTCTGTCTGCTCTCCTCCCTCCCTTCCTCTCTTCTTCTTCCTCCCCTGTCTCCCCTCGCCTGCGCACCTGCACATCACTCCCTCTCTCTTTCTTTCTCTCATTCTTTCTGATTTCTTTCCTCCCCCTCTTTGCCCGGTGGACCACCGAGCACCATCACCACCACTATTCCAGTGGGCCATCGGTCAAGTGGGCCCCACGATCTTCATCATCCCTAATTTCAAGCTTGATTAGGTTTTGTTAATTGGAGATTTTCCATTAATTAGTATTAGATGAGTTTTTTAGCATGTTAGATTCTGCTCTGTATAGTTATTTATGTGGGTTTGTTTCTAATTCATAGCTTTTGGGCATTTTGAGCTAAGTTGTGGATTTGATCATTTTGGATTTCCTCACCCAAAGGCAAGTGAATATGTATTTATTTTTATGGATATGCATGTGTTTTTATGGAACTGTAGCTTTGAAATGATTTCATTATTGTTTTAGATTTAATTGTCAAATGGTTTTGATTTATGGAAAATAAATGGGATGAATTGTGACGATGGAGATGATGAATGAAGGGGAGATTTGATATAAATTATTATACTTTGGTTTCTTCATGTAAGTTTTACTTTCAGTTATAGTTATAGTGACCTGGGCTCATGAATTTGATGTAGAGGGTGAGAGATTTATGGTCAGTGATTTGATATAGAAGGCAAGGCCAAACTGAGTTGACTCATGTGATACAACTTTTCTGCCTACTGTTTTACAGGGTTTCTTTTTTTTGGCTGAAATCTTATTTTGCATGGTAGTTTAGTACATCTATTAGCATCTTTTTAATGAGCAGCGAGATCTATAGACATCCCAAATGTGGTGATCAACTGAATCAAACCCAAATGTTGGAGGGTTTAGTGTGTTCTTGTTGCACCAAATTTGGTAATTAAAGAATTATAAGCATAGCCTATATTTTTCAAGTTAACAAGCCAACCAGAGGAGCATAAATCATAATGATGATATTTTAAAAAACTTAGGTTTTATGATCCACTAACCTAATCTAATTGGATCTAGGTATGAATCCCTAGATTTAGGACCCTGATTGGACTTATATTCAGTCCTTGATCCAATTTAATAAGATTGGGTGTTGAGGTTGAGGTGTAAGCGATGCCATCCACTGCTCCACCTTGGGATCCATCTCTTATTTCAATATTGCCCCACAATTTCATCATCGTTGGGTTGGTCCTATGGTTCCGACCGTTGATCTGATGTAATGGGCCATGAAATTAAAATTCTCCATATTTCAAGATCAGGGAACTAGTCACTGTACATCATTAGTTCAAAAGAAATGACAGTGATGGGGAAAATGCTAGATGGATGGCTAGGAAGTGCCATATGGTGAGGGGGTGGTCAAAATGTATCATCATACATCCATCCATGTTGCAGAGAGTCCAAACAGAGCTATATATATATGGTGTGTGGATCATAAAGCAGTGGACTTTTTATGAAATGATGGTGTTGGTGTATGTAGCTGTTTCTTGATTTATGGAAAATAAATGGGATGAATTGTGATGATGGAGATGATGAATGAAGGGGAGATTTGATATAAATGATTATACTTTGGTTTCTTCATTTAAGTTTTACTTTCAGTTATACTTTGGTTGCGCCTTTCGGATTTTAAAAAAGAAAAACTGAAGGCATCTCTTAAGGAGAGTGTACAAGAGAAGTTCCCACATTTTTTGGAGAGGCAGAATTCATATGTTTCAAAGTCTATCATTGGATCAATCTATGATATGTTTACAAAGCATTTTTTTTTCAATCCAACAGATGGAAAAGTTTTAACCTTTTACATTCAAAGAACGTTCAATCGCCTCCTCCTCCTTCTTCTTGTTGTTGTTGTTCTTCTTCTTCTTCTTCTAGGGTTGCTATTTTCTTCATCTGATTTCTCTTTTTTCGTTTATTCACACTATCACTAGGTGATTATTTCACAACTGAAATCAACTTGGGTGTTAGCTGCTCCAGTTATAATGAAAGGTACGGTTTTTTTATATTGTGTTCTTCAATGAAAATTTGATCTTTGTTGTTTGATTGAGTTATTTATGTGAAATTAATGCTACTGTTAAAATCCATGTTTTAGTTATGTTTTGATTTCTATTTTATTGGGTTTATCGATTTTTTCGTGGCTTTCAAATGAATGGATTGAATTTTTTCGAGTCCAATTTTTGTGTACAAGACCTAAGAATTTTTGTTTTTTGTTTTGTTTTTTTGTTGGTAGAATATATACATCTGGGTTTTATTTACATTATGACTAGGGAATGTTATATCAGTAGATTTATTTTTTCCGGTGTCAGTAAGATGCAATGTTGGTTATAAATGTTATTATCAGTGCTGAGGTTCAGAGGTTGTATTGTAAATTCCATCGAATATTTAAGATGTCAGGGACTTGGGGTTAGTATGTAACCTCATTTGCAAAAGACAGAAATTAGTGAGTTTCATTGTTTCACAGTTCACACAGTGAAAATAATTTCATTGAACTATTTTCAATAGAGGTGATAATCTTGGTATTTAATAGATTTACTTGTTTGTGTTTACTTGATGTGTTACCTACAGAATGTCTCAGCTGATTCTAAAAGAATGGATGAATGAAACAGATAGACTTGGGAGTGTGTACAGGCAGGGGGTTTCAGATTTTATTCTATTTGCTAGTGGCAAAGACCAAACATCGACCACGTGTCCTTGCCTTTGTAAAAAATGCCGAAATAGAAAAAGGTTTGCGTATGATATAGTTAGAAAACATTTGATTCTTTACGGTATAGAATCAACATATCGTGTATGGGCTTTACATGGCGAGAACCCATATAAGGATCCAATGGTAAACCAATTTGAAAAAGAAAATAGTGAGGCAGAAGGACTAGGGATGGAGAATTTTGTTGATGTTGCTTATGGCGTGCATGAAGAGTTAGCGGATGATTTGAATGAAGGTGATGGAAGTCAGGTCGAAGATGTTGAACACCCTGTTGTTCTAGAGCCTGATTTGGGTAAAAGGTACCATGAATATAAGAAAAAAGCAGAAGAAAAATTATATCCTTCATGCGAGGCTCCTGTAACAACTCTTTCTGCAATTGTAGACCTCCATAACTTGAAGAAGCAGTATAAATGGTCGGAAAATAGTGTGACTGCACTTTTGTCTCTATTAAAAACATGGTTGCAGACGGAAACACTTTGCCTTCTAAGTATCCTGTAATGAAGGCAATGTTAAAAGATCTGGGAATGAAAGCTGAGTGTATAGATGCCTGCGAAAATAACTGTATGTTGTATTGGAAGACCAAAGCTGATTTAACAGTGTGTAGTCAATGTCAAACACCTAGATACAAAGTGAAGGAGGGGAAAATGGGGAAGAAAGAAACAAAAGAGGCGAGAAAAGTATTGAGACATTTTCCATTGATCCCAAGACTCAAAAGGCTATACACAATACCATGGATAGCGTGTGAAATGACATGGCATGATAGAGCTACACCTTCTTGGAATTATATGCGGCATCCGATTGATTCGCTTCAGTGGAAGACATGTAAAGATGATTGGCCAGATTTTGCTAAGGAAGGGCGTAATGTCTGGCTTGGAATTGCAACTGATGGATTCAATCCACGTGGAGTTCAATCCACTGGTTATAGTTGTTGGCCTGTTTACTTGGTGCCTTATAATCTCCCACAGTCTTTGTGCATGAAATCTGAGTTCCATATGATGTCATTGTTAATACCTGGGCCGAAAGCACCGAGTCAAAACATCGATGTATTTCTTCAACCGCTAGTTGAGGAGTTACAACAGTTATGGGAAGAAGGGGTTGCAGCTTATGACATGCACAAAAGAGAGCATTTTACTTTAAGGGCAATGTTGGTGTGGGGCATCCATGATTTTCTGGCATATGGCAACTTATCAGGTAGCGTAACACATGGTGTAACGCCCCAATTCCGGATACCGAGAAGACCGTCAAAGTACCGAAATTGGCGCGCTACTTCCCGAAAATTTTGAGAACTTCCAAGATCGTAGGTCCGCAGTGAGGTCCAATTTAAAACTTTTTGAACAATATTGTAACAACAGTTAATATTGCTGAAACATAATATAAGCGGAAGCAACACAGAGATAGCGGAAGCATAAGGTGTCATCGTATATATGTCAAATGTAGATGGGCTGAAGTCCAGCCTAAATGTATTGTGATAACAAATCAAAGTTTAATTACATATTTTTACCACTACCCGTCTCACAACAAAAATCTCTCAAAAACCCTAAACAAAAGAACGCTCAAACCCCTGCAGCTGGTGTCTCGGCTCTCCACCCTCCGGCTCGACCTCATGGTCGGCCGGTCCCCATCCGTAGTCGCCTACTACGGGCACCTCAACGAGTGCGAACGCATCGCCCTCGAACTCGGGGTCAAGACCTAAGCACCAAGAGTGGATCAGATCTAAAGATCTGGCAAGTCATAGTATGCTAATAACATAGAATGTATGCATCAAATGAGTAGAGACAGTAATAAAGTTAAGAGAGTAGCAATGGTACAGATTCTAGGCAGTTGAGCAAGATAAACAAATAGAATCAAGATAAACATAATAAAATAAACCTACACAAGATGGCACACTCACACAAGCTGGATACCGCGGGATATTATGCCGCGGCCCTCCCATACTGAATGCAGTCGCGGCGGGGAAAATCTCACAGTGCTGGGGATTATCTAGCCCCGCAAACAACATCATCCATCAATACACACTGAGACCGGACTCGGTATCGTACCGTCTGTCTCCAATAGTGCTCATCATGATAGCCCCACATCAAATCTCAATAGCTCCTACCAGTGATGATCAGTCCAACTGGATGAGCTTAAATCAACTGAGTGAATGTCTATGCAGATTCGGAAACAATAAGGGTCTGTGTCTGTCTAGGCTTTACCTTGCGTGAACAAGGTCTTAACAAAAGTCCCTAAGAGGTCCAAGTACTCGATACGAACCGTGGATCATAGTCCAAGTCCAATTCCAATCATTGGATCCGTACCAAGGCCATCCAGATACATGGCCTGGTCTATAACAATCCATATGAGATACAAGTCCATGTTCAATGACGTATGATCCATCTACGTCCATAATGGGTCACAAGCCCATACAATCTAACCTCTCCATTCTAGGGTAATTCACATCCAACTTAGGCCATAAAAAGGGCCCGCCTAGCCACAGACACGGGTTAATGATTCACCCGATTAGATTACCAGGTCACCACTATGTAGTCCTAGGTACGGTTCTCCATTTTCCATTTAATTAAAAGGTATAGGCAATAATAAGGACAAGAGAGTGATAGTAATAATATGAGGGAGATGAATCTCCAAGTACAAGGATCAAGGGGAGATATCAACGGTCCATCCTAAGTAATTGGTCCACATCAGGTTCAGGTCTATCTCAGGTAATTTGATCTTTAAGTGAAACCACAGATGCTAAGGAATACTGTGTTTGGTGCTTAGAAGTTATGTGCATCATTTGGTAACGTATAAAGGTCGAATCATCTTAGATTACATAACCTGGACTTTAATTAGTGGACCCCACGAGTCAAGGTTGAGCCGTACCATTGACTCGTGGCTGGCACAGTGATGGAAGTCTATTTGAATGGTCAATGGGCCCTACATGTGATTGCAACAACAGAAATTAGAATCTGGGGATCGTCACTGTACACAGTGTGCTCAGCCGACCTCCTGGCTTGGGCGGTCAGCTCGGCACACTGTGATTAGAGAAGGTGAAGCATCCTGCAAGCAAGGCCTGCTCGTCCAGGACATCCTGTGAGTTCGGCTAACCCCCTGGCCTGGGTGGTTGGCCGTGCACACTAAGAATTCTGGCTCAAGGAAATGTCCCAGGTTCTAGTCTCCTTTGTTGGAATCCGGCCTTTTCGGAAATCCATCTCGGAGTTCGGCTAAGCACCAAAGCTCAATTGAATACTCAGCTCGGCCACCCAGCTCAGCTTGGCAAAGGGCCTAGCTCAGTTCGGTCACCCAGCTGAGTTCGGGAAATGCATTGAGCTCGGCAAGGTATTGAGGCCGGTCTAGCTCCCAGCTCGGTTAAGCTCTGAGTTCGGCTAAGCACGAAGTCCGGTCTGGCACGGAACCCGGTCTGGCACTGAGCTCGGTAAAACACTGAGCTCAGCCATAACACTGAGCTCGGCCGTAACACTGAACTCGGCTTCCACACAGAGCTCGGCCTAGACACTTAGCTCGGCTAAACGCGAATCTCATCCTAACCATTATGCTCGGCAGAACTCTGAGTTCGGCTAGTGTTGAATCCAGCCATCGCTGAGTTCGGCCAGTACTGAGCTCGGCAGTTGCTGAGCTGCGCTAACGCTGAGCTCGGCAACCGCTGGGCTCTGCAAGTGCTGAGCTTGGCCATCGCTGGACTCTGTCCATCTCTCCCATCAGTGCTGTGTTCTGTTACAGAACCCAGTTCTACGACAGAACACAACTTCTCTTCATCATGCACAGGGATGGTGGTCCACCTCTGATCAAAATCCAGATCAGGTCGCACCCCATGGTCGCCCAGGGCCCCTCTTATAGATGTAGGGTCCTGATCTACCAAGGGTGGTCCCACTTCGATCCTGATCTTAACACAGCGAGATGGGTTCTTATCATTCCATCTCCGGAAACCCATCACTACGACCCAATTCTCCTGGGTTTCTCTACAGACCATTACAGAAGCGAAAACACAGAACAATCATTCCCATATCATCCATCAATCATCAACCGTCCATTGATCATCCAAATGAGGTAATCCCATCCATCAATGGCCAAAGGAACCAAACAGACAAGCTCAGAGATCGATCTATTCATATATATTGAAATCTGGAAATCTAACTACAAATCAAAGAAGGAAAACATGCAATCTAGACTACTAGCACAGTGCACTTGCCTTGATCGATTGAAGGTAGAAGGAAAAGAGAGAAAACCACAGGGAAACCAAAAAGGAAGGGTCTCGGCAGTTGCTCCTACGGTGCAGGTCGGTCTCAGCTGGCCTCATGTCAGGGATTTCTGGGGCGAGGGAGAGAAAGAGAGAGATTGGAGGAGAGATGAGGATTCGTTGGAGGGAATTGGGGAAGAAGAAGAGATAAGAGATTGGAACTTGAGAGAAAAGGAGATGAACAGTAGTTGTTAGGGCAGGGGAGGGTTTAGTTTATATAGGTTGGGTTTTTGGGTTAGGGACAAAAATGCCCTTAGGGTTAGAATGGGATTAGGGTTAGGGTAAAGGGTATTTAGGTCTTTAGGTGGGCTTCTAGAAGATTCTTTGGTGCAAACTCCCTAGAGTAAATACAAAACTCTAGCTAGGGCCTCTAACAAACTCCCTAACTCTAAAAATAACAAAAGACCCCCTATTGACTCTACTAATTACACAACTAGACTAAACCTAGGAAAATACATAACTACCCTCACTAAGCCCCATAATTAGTATAATTAAAATACTTAGGCTAATATATAGTATTCAAATTCACATTGAGGGCCCACCAGGGGTGGGGTCTCACACATGGTTACAAAGCTTGTCCTATTTGTGGTGATGAAACTCTGTCTATGCACCTTGAGAATGCAAGGAAGATCGTCTACACAAATTACCGCATGTTTCTTAAATCTGATCACCCGTTTAGGCAAGGCAAATACTTAGGGCTGAAGACAAAGGAGTTAAAACCCCCTCCAACAAGGTTAAAGGGAGAAGTGATTGAGAAAAGGCTAAGCCGTGTCCACTATGTACCAGGTAAAGTCTTAAAAGGTACCAAACAGAGTACTGATAATGTGGATGTGGTTGATAATGGAGATGATGAAGATGATGAAGTTACTGAGGCATGGTATAAAAGGTCTATTCTTTTTTATTTGAAATATTGGCCGAAACATACAATTCGACATGTTATTGATGTGATGCACACTGAAAAGAATGTCGCAAAACACCTATTAAATGCGATTTTGGACAAGAAAGGAACAAAGAATACAGTACAGGCGCGAGAGGATTTAAGGAAATTGGGGACTCATAGTGGCCAGTGGATGCAAACAGAGCTAATTACTGGGAGATCTGTAAAACCAAAGGCCCCATTTGTCTTGAATAAAGATGAGAAGTTAGAGTTTTGCAAAATTTTGAAAGACTTGAAGCTTCCTTCAGGGTTTTCCTCGAACCTAAAAAACATTATCACTCTGAGTCCTCCTGGTTTGCTTACAATGAAATCACATGACTATCATGTGATTATGTGTTATTTGCTCTCGGTTTTGCTTCAACACGCTTATCCAAAACGCCATGACTTGCGAAGAGCTATTCACCAGATTAGCTTATTCTTTAATCTCCTTTGTTCGAAAGTCGTCATCAGACATGAAGTTCAAGCTGCAAAATACATGGTTGCAGAGGCATTGTGTGTGTTGGAAAAATATTTTCCAACCGCTTTTTTTGATATCAGCGTCCACCTCATGGTGCATTTGGCTGATGAAGGGTTAATTTGTGGACCTGTTTATCCCAGGTGGATGTTTCCGTTTGAACGGTATGTATAATTCCTTTATTTTTATTTGATTTTTAGCTGCAACTATGATGAAACAACGAAGTACAATTTTTATATTTTCTAATTTAATAGGGCAATGAAGGAGTGTAAAAATATTCCCAGCAATAAACGATATGTCGAAGGCTCCATTGCAGAGTCCTATATTATTTCTGAATCCGTTAGGTATGCTATGGAGTACATGCCAAATTCACGAGATGAAAACCACAAAGCTACTCGTGAGGCATTTCTAGATGAAGATCGCGAGTATAGTGATGAAGGGCCAATACTTGAGGATAAAACTGTGACCCTAGGCAAGGAACAATGGATACAAATACGTAGATGGGTCCTTTTTCGACTAGACGTTGAAAAGCTTGATGAATACTACAGGTTTGATTTCTTGACACATTGGGTTTAAAAACTTACTACTCTTGAAAGTTGTAAATACTTGTGTCAAACTGCATGAACAATTTACAGTGAGTATCATGCCTTGCAATAAACTACTCGTGGTAAAAGAAAAGGAATAGCAAAGACAGAAGTTGAGATACAGACTGAGTTCATTGCCTGGTTATATGACAAGGTATTGTTATATATATTACGCTTAATATGAATTTAAATATAGTAATTTTATCTTTCTAAATGGCGGTTTTTGTCATTTCACAGTTGTTGGCTGCAAAAGACACGGACTGTGACTTATGGCGATTTGTTTGGTGATTCGCAAATTTGTAGCTCAGTGAATTACTACATCAATCGACCATTAGGTTGAGTAATATTCTGTTTCCCTGACAGTAGTACTTTATGGTATTCAGTATTTTGCTTCATGGGGATGTTTGCTTTTGTCAGACCTTGTTGGTGAGGAGGATGCTGAGGTTTCAGTTCCTATGCAAATGTCTGAAATGTTGGAGGACACGGCTGAAGATGAGATCTCATCAAGGTGTGCACTTTAGCATGAATTTTGGTATATAGTAGAATGTTAGCAGAGAAGTTCCCACATTCTTTGGAGAGGCAGAATTCATATGTTTCAAAGTCTATCCTTGGATCAATCTATGATATGGTGAATTCATTTAAATTGAAAAATTCGTCATCAGAGGGTGAGGATTTATTCATTTCATTATTACACCATGTGTGCCTTCTCCTGGTAAAGACAAAACCTAAACTCAGATCTTTTTGTTGGTGCCATATCCCAAACCCATGACCTACTGGACTAAACTACTCAGATCTGTTTATTATTCTGCTGTGAACTCTCCATATTTTGATGTAAGGCCAAATTTCAATTCCATTGAAATCAGGCTCACCATAAAATTAACCATGTATAAAACACAGGATTACATGCCAAAACAAAAGAAAGTGAACCACAACCACAAAAGATTTAGTAACCAATGCACACAGCTTACATACCATGTGCCAATTTTGAACGATTGTGTTTTGAGGGCTTGAAACATTTGTGACTGTATGGTGACAATTGCTAGTCGATAGAAGTAGATGTATATGCATTGAGCATGTCAACAATACCTCATGATACCCTGCTTCAGCTAAATCTTGGTTCCATTGAATGAAATTTCTGGAAGAAAATTGGCGTTTCCCTTTATGAGTTAACCTTTTTTTTTTTTCATTTTTTGGCATATTGGGTGGACCTACAAAATTCAAGTTATCAACATATCTTCATTTGGCCATATTTGGGGTATTTTGGATGATTTTGTTTCTTATAAGGCTTCGCCTGGCTTCTTGTACTTTGGGATAGCTTGAACATATGTTATTATTATTATGTTTTTTTCAGGAAGCTCAAGAGTGAGTGGAGTTCAAGGGGAGGCTCTCAGCATTGTCATTGTTGCAAGGCAAGGTTATTAAAGACTCTTTGGAGTACAAGGAATCATGAGTTCTGGATTGCTTACTATCATGGTACTAAACACAGAAATTGAATTTTGGGTTGAAAGAAAAGATGTGATTGTTTTACTATTGTGTGACACTCAGAAAATTCCTTATTGTTTGTGGATTTTTCAATTTATTGGACTATTGCATGATATTGGTCATGGCCCTTTCTGTATGAGCGCGAGTTTCTTCCCCGGGTTCTTAATGGATCCAAATGGTAATCCTTTATCCCTATCAATTAAATCTTGAGAATTGAAGAAAGAAGTATGCAGAAATAAGTTGTTGTTTCATTTTCACACATTACGTATACTAGACACTTAGTGGCCTAAACGAGGGTCACATTTTAATGGGATAGTGTTTGCTTTCAAAAGTGCATAAACCATTAGCTTTTTTAGAGCAAATGTTATATATGTCACTTAACTCTTTGACATGTAGAGAGTATGTTTTGTTTTAACTCCCTGAGCAGCTCCACCTAATATTACATGATTTTATATGTTTCTCTTTTATCTTGGAAGAAAATATAGCAATCAATGGCACCCATTTGCTCCACTTAATATTACACTTATGACTTAATATTACACGCATAGGAGTTCTATGGATGATGCGTTGTTGAGTAGTACGTATTGACTATTTTGTTCGTCGTTATTGTTAAAGATGCTACTTGATGTCAATATGTTCTTTTGGTGATGTTATCTTTTAATAAAATTATTTGATTGGGTGTAAGTGTGAGATTTCTTGTTAATGTTTGAACCGTGTAAAAGGGCATTTTTATATATGCAGCAGGTTTGGTATTCAGGGGTGGTTTTTGGATAATTTTTTTTACATATGAAACAGTTGTGTAACGGTTATAAACCGTTACTAATTTGTGCGAATAGTAACACTTCAAAAACGTTACAAAAGATTTCACAACCGTTAGGAATGTTATGAATCAGTAACAAAAATTTGGCATGAAAAACCATTATAGAGTTTACAAAATCGTTACTAATATTTAAGTGTAAACTACCGTTACAAAACTTGTAAAACTGTTACTGTTTTATTAAAAGTTATTAACACAAATGAGTATTAAAACCGTTAGGAACTAATTTCAGTAACGGAAATAAAGCGTTACAATTAATATGTTTGTAACGGTTTACAACCGTTAGGGATGTTTATAACAGATTAGAAACACCCAAGCTGTGACCCAAAAAAAACCGTTACAATTTTTTTTAGTAACGGTTCTGGATCGTTAGGTATTTCCTGAAATGGTGTAGTGCACTCATTGCGGACAGAGATCCGAACCAAGGCAAGCTGGCACCCAATTGGCACGGACCATTCAAGGTGGTCTCAGCTGCTGGCCAGTCAGCATACAGACTTGAGGACATGGACGGCAAAGAACTGCCACGATCATAGAATGCGACGCATCTCAAAAAGTACTATTTTTGAATTGTAATAAATTTTTGAAGATCAATAAAAGAAGCCCTTATTTTTTGATTGGTCTCGAATCTCTGATTGCTTTCAAGATCTCGCTGAGATGAAAAACTTGGCAGCGGTGTTATTCTTTCGTTCGGAAGTAGTACACCCTCCAGTTCGGCCGTACGTGCATCTCGGTAATAACACTAGATCGCTGGCCAACAAGACTACACCACTGGTGACGAACCAGCTAGTCATGTCCCGGATTTATCAAGCTTGTGCTGAGACTAGCAAAAGCAGCACTTAGCCAGTTCGGCCATACGCGCATCTCGGTAAGAATACCAGATCGCTGGCCAGCAAGACTACACCTCTGGCGACAAGCCAGTTGGTTATGTCTCTGTTCAATCAAGCTCGTGTTGAGACTCGCAAAAGCAGTACCGAGCCAGTTCGGCCGTACGCATCTCGGTAAGAGTACCAGATCGCTGACTAGCAAGACTAAACCTCCGGCGATGAGCGAGTTGGTCATGTCTCTGTTCAATCAAGCTCGTGCTGAGACTAGCAAAAGCAGCACCGAGCTAGTTCGGCCGTACGCGCATCTCGGTAAAAGTACCAGATCGCTGGCCAGCGAGACTGCACCTCTGGTGACGAGTCAGTCGGTCGCGTCTCGGTCCTAAAAGCAAAATATTCTCAAAGCAGCTAGAGAGAAAAATAGAATGCAAAACAAAAGATTCTCAAAGCAGCTAAAGAGAAAACAGACTGTAAGGCAAATGAAATTTTCATTGAATTATCGGAAGAGATTACAAACAGAAATGCTCTCTGTTACATCTTATTACAAGCAGAAAAGGTCTCTACTGCATCAGAAAGGGATAGATACGTCAGAGCAAGAACAAGGAAGAGTCTTCGTGAGAATAAACATCTGAGCCGTCCAGAGGTCACCAAATATAGATCTCTTATCTCCTCTCAGCAGCAAGAGTTGATCAAAGATCTATTTCATGAAGACGCAGACAGTTCCAAGACAGTATCTCCCTCGACTCCCACAACTAAAACGGGCCAAAGCCCTATTTCATGAAGACACAGGCAGCTTCCTCGCCCAGATGGACTGGGCGGAATGATTTTCCAACCGCCAGCGCCACCCCTTCTTCATGAAAAATTGGGGGCCTGTTCTTAGCAGCGATTCCTCCATCAAGAGAGCACATTCGTTGCAAATTTCTCTGCTACCTCTTCGGAGAAGGCAAAGACACAAGTTGGGGAGGTCTTGATCCTCCACCCATATTTATAGGAGGAGAAGACATCGTTTCCAAGATTGAAGATACACGTGTCAGGCATCCCTTCATATCGCCTCAAAAACTGCACACGCCTCCTTTGAAATGGGGCGCGCCTTTTCAAGGCAGTTAGGTGGCCATTCAGATGATGACACGTAGTGCCGTCGATTCGTCTTCTACGTCGATTAAAGAGCGTCATTTATGACCTTGGGAAATCAGTAGCCCAGAGTTTTCTCTGAGGTACTTGGTATGGGAATATCTCCAAAGGCCAAGAGCACCCCGGCTTTGATGAAGGCATTAGCTAAGGCACGACTCAGCCATCCCCAGTTCGGCGATAAGATTGCCCTCAGTTGCATGCGCATTACAGCATCTCGGTGAGAGCGCCAAATGGACCGACCTCGAGACTACACTGGTTCCGGTCTAACACTAACCAGTCATGTCTCGATCAGCAGTTCAGCAAGAATGTTAACAAAATTGCACTGGCTTCGATCCCTTACCAGCCAGTCATATCCCAATCTCGGCATCTCAACACCACCTACCTAACTTCTACTGAGCATTAGGGAAATGCCGGGAAGCCTTTATTGCTAACCAACTCGTCTGGGCATCAATGGACAAACCAGCATACCGAGAGAAGCTTATGTATTCTGTAAACGGTGCCAGAATTATAGCCGATGGGACTACACTGACTTCGGTCCAACACTAGTCGGTCATGTCTCGGTCTCTCAATTGGTGACAAGCCAATGATTGAAGACTATCCAGTTCAGCCCAAAGGCAAATCGGCATCCACATGCCTGACTGCTGCGAAGCATTAGGAGAATGTTGAAACGCTATGGGGCGTGACACCAAGTCATAAAGCTCGGTGTTACAAACAGTGCCGAGATAAAGGACTTTCATCCAATTCGCTCCCGTCCTAACTCGGTTACTAAGCTAAGCTACACCACAATTTCTGACAAGGAGCATAAAAGAAACAAATGAAAGCAAGTACCAAAGATCAAGGTCAAGTTATCAAAAAGGATATTTCCATTTCAAGACGAAGTCATTTGATCCAAGCAAGAAGCAAAAGAGAAATATACATCCTTGAACAAAAAAAAAACTTCAAGGAGCAGCGGCATCGGCATTGGTCTTGGGAGGATCGACCATGATGGTCTCGGCCGCGACAACTTGTGGCGTGCCTTCAGACAGTAAGGAAGGTGTCGAAACGGGCTCCAAAGGGATCTCAGGGATGGGGCAACGGTCGACTCAAGTTCTAAGCCTAGACACTTGGGGAGGTTCTGATAGATTGGGTGATCATCTGGGATCCTCATTTTTTTCAGCGCTGCCCGGCATCCAAGCTTGAACAAGCTAGGGCTTATTTTTTCCACTTGAGCCTCGTAGTCTTTTGTCACCCCGTCCACCCCATCCTGGAAGGCCTTATAGACTTCGGCCTGGACTGAGGCTCGAAGCTCGGCTGTTTCCTTCAGCGTGCGCTCGAGTTCGGCTTTCTGTTTCGCCAGCTCGGCCTCAAGTTCGATTGCCCTCTTTTCCTTGACCTTGGAAGCTACCCTCTACTCGTGAGTCTTGACCATCAACCTGCAGATTTCGGCTACTGTCGTGTCCACCTCCGTAATCAGGCCGACGTTCACTTCCTCCGACTTCTTGAGCTTCTTTTCCCCTCCTCCAATGCCGAACCGAGTTCCTTTTTCTCTAGCTCCAGCCGCGAAAACATGGACGCATTTTGTGGTTCCTGTCCAGAACCACCTGGATCCTCTGTACACTCTGCAAAGAGAAACATGTCAGAAAGAATACCGAGATCAAGAAGAATGCAAGGGTCAAGCACTATAAATTTTGCAAGAACACTTACCAAAATGGACGGTTGCAGCAGCGACAGCAGCAGCCCTACGTCATCGGCCTTCCTGTGCCTCTCCATGTCACGAGGAAGGCGCACGCCTTGGAAAATGCCGCGAGAACCAAAGGATTACCAGCAACCCGATCCTCCACGTTTAGAGCCTTCCCGGACTCGGTTTGGAGCTCTGGCTTCCATGGGCTGGCTCGACAGGCGAGGACACCGAGATCGGCTTAGGGGTCTACTCCACTGTCATATCAACCCTAGACCTCTCTCAAGTGGAGCCTTGTCCCTCGGGCTCGGCCGAACCCCTTTGCCATGGTCTCCAGACCTGGACCTCTTCTCCGGTGGCGGCACTTCCCCTCCAGTAGCTACAGGATTCTGCTGAACTCTCATGCTAGAGGAAGCAACAAGAGCCGAAGAAGTCCCGGCTGCTCCAGAGGCCGCGGGCACAGATTTAGGGTCGGCAGCAGGAGGCGTAGAAGATGAACCTCGGCCCCCAAAAAACCTGGCCAATAAATCCTTCATCTTCAAGACAGGTCGGCTTAACTCCATATCCTCTTCCTGGTTGGACGGAGACGAGTAGGCTTCAATGACTTGGAACAAGTCTGCGGATTCAGAATCCATGGGCGATGCGGATGCCTCGGCGCCTGAAGCTCTTCGGCGCTCAATGTCGGTTGGGGTACGCTCGGGTTCCTGCCTCTTTATGTATGTCTGGTACCTTCGCGTATACCCAAGGAGGTCCCAAGGAGCCCGCTTGTGATGGTCAGTGTAGTATTGCACAGCCCTCAGCCACGCGTCGTTCCTTTTCCAACCTGCCCGCTGTGCTCACTGTCTTCTCTGGTCAACCTCTGCATGACAGATAAGAGAAGCATCAGCTCGGCAAAATAAAATAAGAAGCATTTAGATAGGATCGGCATTTACTTGGAGGAACCCTGAAGCGACGAGGGATCCTGTATAGCCTCTCCGCCTCGGTATCATTCTTCCCGAACTCCCAATTTTTGAAAACAAACAGACGGTCGTCCCCGGCATGTCTATTCGAATCCTCTAGTTCGTAGATGAAGGGTGTCCGCCTCGGTTTCCCCCGGAGATAATAGCAATTACCGTCCCCTACGGACTTGCACAGATCATATGCGTCCTCAATATCGTGGACGCCAAGGTTAATCTCTAGAATTCTATTGAGCTCAACAACACCCATTATTATCTTAAAGCCATTGGGCATCAACTGACAGTGGCTAAGATGCCATGTTGCCAGACAGGCCCTTAGAAGAGGGTGGACAGGAAATCTAACCCTGCCTTCAAGTATTGAGACTAATGGGCAGGGCATCCAACCGTCGCAGAAGGAAAAACCGTCAAAAGGGTCCTCTAAGTCATCTAACCTAGTTCGAACGTCATCTGGAAATTTATACATCTCCCTGAACAAGACCATGGCGTCAGGGAAGTCTGCCTAGTGCCTATAAAGTCCCGTTTTTCCCATGAGGAAATTGAAAAGGAAGGAAGAAAAACATTAGACGGAGGGCGGGAACCCTAACAAGGGCAGAAGCACAGAAGGAGATGAGAAAAACTCATAGAAGAGAAAGGACGGGATGCGAAGAGCTTCGGACTCAAGCTCGCTGAGATTTCTCCTGTAGCAGAGTTTCTCCCCGGTGAAATCCAAACTTAAGAAGAATAAGAAAGGGAAATACCCCTATTTATAGCGAAAAAAAGGAGGCCTCATGATGGCGCTGTTTTGAATTCCTAAAATGTCGCATCGACTACTGTACGCGCCTCTTCGATTTGACGGAACAACCAATTAACTAGTGACACGTGGTACCGCCAGCCCGTATCCCACGATGATTAAGGCATGACATTTAATACTTCAGGTAGGTGAAGCGACATCGGATAAGGATGAAGCGTCAACAGCCAATACCGGGGTGAGATTTGAAAAAAGTACCCCAGCCCAGGCATATAGAAGCTCGGCAGTACACTCTTTACCATCTTCGACGACAGCCTTCCACCATAGACCTTTGAAGGTTCTCCCATCTTATAGCTTCCGACCTCAAAGAGTTGGCTCTAAGAGCTCAAAAGCTAGGGGCAATTGTGTGGGGGCATCTCCTAAGAAGCCGAGATTGCATTAGCTTCGATAATGTCGTCAGCTAATCACGTCTCTACCTCGGCCACACGCACCTCGGTAGCAGTACCAGGCCGCCAGCCGAGGTCAAGATCGTCCTCGACCTCGGTCATTCCTGATCCCGATACTGTATCCTGGCCTCGGTCGCGCACCTCGGCATCTACCTACTTACTGCTACAGAGCTTTAAGGAAATACCAGAAAGCTGGCCGAGACGGATACTAGCAGCTGGACTCCCTTGGAGATTCAGCCATGTCATGAGAGATATGACATGATATGGGCACGCGCAAATGGGGCTGAGAAGACATCTTAGCCGCCCAAAATCCCAGACAAGATCAAGACATATCAGCTTCCAACGGCTACGTCCCCATCAGGGCAAGGCTTCAGGCAAGATCCGATGGGACTACCGCCAAGAGGCCCAGACAGGATGAGGCCCGATTAGACCTTCATTTAATGAATTGTGGGCCGATTGGACCACCATTTAATGGAAGGTGGGCTCGATCAGACTGTCATTAATTGAATGGTGGGCGGACTAGACCTTCATTTAAAGAAATGTGGGTTGACAGGACTGTACTTCTCAAAGTAGACGTCAAATCAGTGGGACCTACTATCCTCTGTCATGGAGACTTCTTCTATAAATAGGAGAAGCTCTCTCCCAACTAAGGTACGCATAATACCATTCTTGAGCCCTTACTTTGTCTCTCTTCTTCCTCCATCCTACTGTTGAGTTCCTGAACTGACTTAGGCATCGGAGGGCCTTGCGCTGCCCGTAGCCAGGGTCTCTGACGTTGTCTTCTTCCTGTTCTCTTTCTCCCTTTCAGGTTCCACCAAAGAGTCTCCAAGAGATCCTAACCCCTTCTAATCAAGTCCGTAATTTTTAGGCACTTACACTAATATAGGGGACATGTGAATTAGTGCAGGTAACAACAATTGAAGGAAAGACGCTAGTGGTCTTCTCATACAAACAACTGTTCATATGATACTTTGAAGATGTTAAGAGTTAGACCCACAAAAAAAAACTTACTTTAAGGGGTAATAATGCTTTGGCTTTGACTTTTAGGGGTTAAGAAACATCAACTTTAAAACCCCATTTCAATTCTTATCAAGGTGATGTTGGATAGACCCACAAAATCCTTGATTTGTGGGCTTAATGAGAATGGGCCTATTGGAGGACATGCATAAGAGGGCAAAGGAGGGTGTTCTACACATGACAACCATTGGATGATATGCATGTTCAATTCAATCGTTCATTTCCTCTTCTACTCACGTACTTTACTATCTAAACATTAACGAAGCTCACACCAACGCCTCACAATCACTCAACCAAAACCCATACAAGATAGACTTGCCAGACCCAATTTGAGCACATAACTTACTTGTCTCCATTACATTAGCAATCACTTACTATTGAACCTATTTGAACCCACTAACCACCTAGATAATATCCATATTCACAGCTTGGCTCACTCCACACTCAACAACAAAACTTCTATCACGACCTGGTCCTGAGATCTGATTAGTTCGGACAAACCCCGAGTCGCGAATGCATACTTACTCCCGTAAATTCCGAATTAACAAAAGCTAAAACGAAACTCACAAGGGATATCAAATACAATACCTGTCAACTGTATAAAATTGCGGAAGATATACATTGACGAAAACACTATACCAAAAGAGTTCTTTACATGAAAGTAAAGTTTAACTCAAACCTTCTACTACTTATCAAAGTTAACCACTGCATAATTAGATACAATGCAGGGAATATTAATTACAATCAAAATGATTAACAAAAATCTAATTCTAACTTGTTCCCAAAAGGATTCCATTCGCACTCCGGAATCAAATCCACTCGATTAAACGTCGTGGAGGTATCGGGCGGGCATTCTCCACTGGCGGCGCGGTCTCGGCAGGACCGGCACGGGCATCTGGGCCTGCGACATTCATCAATAGTACCATGAATACGACGGTTCAACAAATACATACATATCTATGATAGTTCTAGCTATCAAATAATCAATTTAAATAATTCGATATATATAACATTTAATTCATTTTCTTACCATTCATAATAACGGATCCAGTAATATCATTAAGTTGATATCTACTAGGACACTCTTTCTTCAATGATTGTTCACGTTCAATTACATGACTTTGGTAATATCAAATGGTGTGGAATAAGTCAGTGTCTTGATCAGAGATCACTAACTTCCACGAGGTTCCGGAACACCTCTCGCATCTGCTGCAGCATGAATGATTCGTTATTCAATTCAATACATTGTTACCGTTAGTAACTTCCCATTTCATTTCATTTATTTAATTCATATACAGTATAGTTCGTTCAATGAGTTGAGGACTATACTAATGTGGAGATTAACCAATTCTAGTCAGACTTCTAAGCCAAGCAAATGAGTGAAACATTCATTTTCCAATACACGTACTATTTTTTATGAATATCATTTGAATCATGTATTCGGAAAATTGAGTTTACACCTATGAAGGCTTAGACACTAACAATTTCAGCCTGTATACATTAGGCTTCAAAACAGACAAATTTAATGCATTTCTGTATAGTATCGGTTAGCTTGTCGGTCGGCCTGTCGGTCGACCGACAGCTTCAGGTCGGCTGACCGACGATGCGTCGGTCAGAATTCCAGAGAGTTGGAATTCACTTAACCAATTCTTCATGTTGTCGGTCGACCGACCTCATTATGTCGGCTGACCGACGATGCGTCGGTCAGAATTCCAGAGAGCTGGAATTTCACTCCATCTTCTGACCTGTGTTATCGGTCAGGTCATCGATCGACCGACTACGCGTCGGTCAGAATTCTAGAGAGCTGGAATTCACTGAAAATAGGTTCCAACCTGTCGGTCAGCTCGTCGGTCGACCGACAGACACCCAGAAGCTCAGTTCGAGCTTCAGATTTTTTGAAGCCAAATCTCTGGCCTTTTGGTCCAATTGAGTTCTAAGTACTTGCCTCTAATGAAGATTTGAGGAATAAAACTCCTTTTTATAGCTTGAGCTTGAGATCAAATCCTCTTCAATCCAAGCTTTGCAACTCCTCAAATGGAAATAGCCTTGAGGAAGATGATGAAGATGATGAAGAGAATGAAACCTCTTCAAAACAACTTCACAAGACCTTGCCTTGATGTTTGTTAGTGAGAAAATGAAGAAAGAAAGAGAGAAAGAAAGGAATGGAGGCTAGGGTTTATAAAAGAAGATTCAAAGGAAATCCTCTTAGCTTATATAAGCTTTCAAAGTGCATTTAGCCCCTTAAATATCTAATAATTACGATTCAAGTCAAATGAAGGGTCACTTGACTCAATATTCGTCAAATGACTTCGAGTCTTTGACGAAAGTGAACGTACTCCTCGAGATACGCGTGTTGGCATCGAGAGTTTCCGTATTCGACGAAATACGCGAAAATCCATATTTACATAAAAGTCCCTCAATTCCTTGTTTGAGTTCAAAAACTCATTCAATTCACTTACAATCCATTTCACAAGCTTGTTTAACTTAATTCATTCTCTTAAGGCTAAACCAAATCAATTTGGTCCTAAGCCCTCATTAATTCAATTAAACACGTTTAATTAGCCATAAGTTCAATCAGCAAGAATTAATTGTGATTAACTCGGGACGGGGTCTTACAACTTCACATCTTCATTTACCACACACCAAACCTCCAAAAAGCAAACATCTAAGTTCAATTCTAGCTTGGACTTCTATCAGACATTTTACGGAACACTTAGATAGGACCTTGATTTTATTGAGAATTTATCTTCTACTACCTGACGTAGGCAGTAGAAGAGTGATAGGAGAGAAGGCAAGTATAATCTCAATTTATTAAGACAATGAGAAGCCACCAATGCCGTCTCATCTCTTCCATCACTCCTTTTGTTCCTAGCCAAATCCAACGTTCTTAATATCGCCAGTGCACATTCCCACTCTTTCTATTCCTCTGACATTCTCTCTCAATCACGATCAACTCTCTCTGGCTCTCTCTAAGTCTCTAACCTCAAGAAAACACCCACTTCATCTCTGCAACTTCATGTTCTTCTAATATACCCTCATCAACCCATCCAAACACCCACATCTAAGTCAAAACCAAACATGAACCCTTCTCCTCGATCTCATCCCCTCAACCAAACAACAATCCATAGCAAAAAAAAAAAAAAACCCACTTCATCAAACCACTTCCACGGCCTGCACCAATCCTAGGAACACCACACTAGAACAAACAATCCTATCTCTCTTTCCTACCCAACCATACAACCAACTCAAATCTCCATCCATCTCACCACTCTTCTTTCGAACCTTCCAACCAAACAATATCACTCCGTCCCAAATCCAATACACACATCCTTCTCACCACTAATAATTACATGGAAAAAATGGGTAAAAAAATCGTCTCAGTGGAGTAGCAGAGGGGTGGAAGCCAAGAAAGGCTTGAAATCGAGTGGTCGGGTTTTTTTTTTTTCTTTTCTTCAAGAAGTTGCTGATATCATTAACAATTGAAGATATCATCAATTTTGTTTTTTTTTTTTTTTTTTTTTAAGATAAGGTAGTTTTTCTATCCTCATTAAGAAAAGAGGATTTAACCAGAAAAATCCCCTTAGACTCGTCAAAAGCAAAAAAACGCCATCAATGTCTTAAATAAATCAGTTTGGTCCTCCAACTAGTTTTTTCCTTTTTTTTTTTTTTTGCTTTTGGCGTAAAGCAGGGATGTCGCAATTCATTCTAAGTAAATTAGTAGGGATATCCCCGTTCATCGTTTACAACATAAAGAATGTCGAACTCCCTTTTCTCATTTGCTTTTTTTGGGATGCGGACGGATCTCTCTGCAACCACGTTCACAGCACTAATTTGGGCGGGGATATCCCCGGCTCAACTGACACAGTTCTGAGAGACAACACCAGTAATACTCAAGTGGGTGGGGATATCCCCGCTCACAGCACTAACACAGGCAGGGATATACCCGTTCACAGTACTAATTTGGGCGAGGTTGACAACGGCGAAGGCGAAGGGGCCGCCATGGTAAGAGCCCATCTAGACGAAGAGGGCGGAGGCATTGTCGTAGGCGGGAAAGATGTGCTTATTGGGGTCGGATGGGGTAGGAGGAGGGAGCTCGTAGATGGCGATGAAGAGAGTGAGAATTACAAGAGTGGCGATGAAGGACTTCATCTTGAAGCAGCCCTAGGACAAGAAGGCAGCGGCGGCTCCTCCTCCGTCTTTCCTCATCGGTGCAGCTGCTTTGCCTTCAAATTTTTGCACCTTCGGATTTCTGGATTTCAGTTTTGAAACGAGAGATTTCAGGATCAATTAGGGATTTATGAAGGTGGATTGTTTTTGACATAACATTTGCAACTTTGAAGGAGAGAATGCCGATGGTCACATTCTCCTTCTGATCGGGTCTTTTGGTGTTGTTTTTCTTTGAAGGATCTGAGCTTCAACGTTGTGGAGAGAGAAGAAAATGAGAGAAGAACGAAAATGGAAAAAAAGGGTTTTGGGACTTTTTAAAGTAAAAGGATCAGGGATATCCCCACTCAGAGAAGAAAAGAAAAGAAAAAACCAAACAAAGCCCCTGAGACCACTATAGTCTTTATAAGACATTGAGGACGTTTTTTTACTTATAACGAGTTTTAGGGGATTTTTTCAGTAAAATTCTCGTAAGAAAAAGGAAATAAAATACAAACAGGGATAACTAGAAACTTAGTTGATCCCCAATGGGGCATACCCCATTAAAACCCACATCCCGAGTCAAGAAGATAAAAAAATAGAGCCCACAGGTCGGGCATCAGTTACCCTTCATACAACTGATTTAGCTCTTGATCTGAGAAATGCTTAGAGAAGTTGATACTCTCTTGATTTGCTTTATTTGTCTCCAAGAAAGGCGAGATAGAGGAAAGAAATTTTAAGGATTCCGATTACTAAGTGTACTATACTACTGGAATTGCTGATCCCAATCTGAATCAGAAGGACATTTTTCCATTTTTAGAAAGAACGAATCCAACACAAAAAGAAAATGTTCGACATAAGGAGGCAACAATTCCATAATCACTCCAACAGCAAGAGAAACGTTATTCTCCTCTAAAGAAACTGCCTGATATGGACGGCTTGAATGTGTCAAAACAAATGCCCACTATCCAAGGAGATAATTTGGCAATTGTAATACGCCAACTGTTTGGTAAAGAAATGACTGTAGGAGGGTTTTTTATAGGTCTATCAGGAGGGAGATCCCAATGAGACTTAATATCATCTGGTAGTTGAATTCCCAAACACAATCCTACTACGAACTTGAGATTGAATTCTCCTCTCCACAGTTGCAACATTCAAGTTTGTTTGTTGAAATATTCTACCATTCCACTCTTGCCACACATTCCAAACCAAAGCCGGAAAAATTAATTTCCACAACAGCTGAATATCATTTTTCTGATCCAATCGATGAATAAGAGACTCAATCATCTCAATTGGACTTGAAATTGGAATTAATTGAAGGCATAGCTTTCGGAGCATAGATTGCCAAATATGAATAACAAAAGGGAAATGTAGAAACAAATGATTGCTGGATTCCCAAGTTGCATCACATAGAACACAGTGAGTATCACAGTTGATATTCTGTTGCTGTAGGAATTCCTTTGCTTTCAAGCATCCTTTAATTAGCATCCAGGAACACACAAAGTGTTTACGAATGCACCCTTTGAACCATATAAGAGAAGACCATGAAACAACCTGTGAAAACTGATTTCTAAACAAAGAATATGTTGATTTTATTGAAAATCTCCCATTCTTCTCTAGCTTCTAGATCACCTTATCAAGGAATAGAGTAGCTGGATACACTTTTATTGGAATTCTCCCCGAAATTGTGATGATGTCACTAGAGGTAGTAGGAGGGAAATGCCATTGATCATCAAGAATAAATTCTGTGACTTTAATCTTCGAACCAAGGCCGAGATCATACATCACTCCTGCACCGTATTGATCAATAAGTCTGCCCCTTGTAAGCCAAGGATCCATTCAAAACTCCATGGAAGCATCATTACCAGGGGCGGCCCTGAGTTTTTGGGGGCCCTAGGCGAGTTCTTAAAGTGTGGCCCTATTCGTATACCCACCGATAAATGAGAAAAAAATAAAAGATAATTTTCTTATTATTTGAACGAAAATTAAGTCTAAACTCCTTACCTACTCTTACCGAATCAGAATTGTGTTTTACATTAACCAATTAACACCAAAATTCAATTACAAAAACTAAGCACTACTGAAAAACTACTAGTCTTCTTGCATTTCTAGCTGCGAAATCACCAATTAAGTCTTCATAATCAAGCTTTTCTACCAAAGACTTTTCAATAGATAACATAGCCAATCCATTTAATCTTTCTTGGGACACTGTTGATCGAAGGTAAGATTTGATCAACTTTAGCTTTGAAAAACTTTGTTCTGCAGATGCAACGGTAACTGGTATAGTCAGCAGAATTCTGTATATAATCCATGCATTTGGAAAACAATTTTCTCGTGACTTCAAATGATTTAGTACGTCGATTGCTTTCTTTGCTGGTAAAAGATCTCTCATGATTCTTAACTCCGAAAATAAATCTGTCCCATCAATATCAGAAACACCTTCATGTTTCAAAAACTCTTCAAGATTGTTACAAGAAGTCTTTAGAGTATCTAAATTTGCAGACTTTAACTTCTCCAAATCAAACAAGAACCCAAAAATTTTCTCATACACTTCGAATTGCTCAAACCTACTCTTGAACGAAGAAAGAGCTTGGTCTACTATAAATAAGAAGTAGTTAACTCAAAAAGATTCTTCAGCTGATTGTGTCACCTCTTTAGTAACATTCTCATTGAACTGTTTTTTTCTACGAATGATCCGTCTTTCACAAAAAACAGGTTGAATTTCCATCGTAGTTGCAATGTCCTTAGCTTCTGCCATGGCTTCTTCGAATCCAGATTCTCTATACTTTTCAAAAATAGAAATAAGTATTTTCAATTCATGTATGGCCATATCAATTTGCATGTCTTCAGTTTGAAAGTTTTTACTAATAGAGTTAACAGCAAAAAATAAATAATGCCAAATTACCATGGCAAGCAAAAACTCAAAACTTTCAATTTCATGTATCGCTAGTGACTCGGCTTCACTCTTTGTTTTAGGATCATTACTATTTTCGGCCAAGTAAACCAAAGCATCTCTTATTTTCGGAGCTTGATGTCTAACTGCACAAACACTGTCCACACGGCTCTCCCAACGTGTTGTTGACAATGACTTTAGCGAGAGACCTGACTTGGGCTTCACATCTTTGACATGATCTTTAAACACTTTGCACCTCTTTGTAGAAGGCGAAAATAATGAATAGATCCGTTGTACCACTCCAAAAAAGGATGTAGCTCTTGAACAAGAGTTAGCCATATCACAAAGAGCAAGATTCAAACTATGACAACCACATGGGGTGTACAAGGCTCTAGGATTTAGTTCAAGTAGTCTACTTTGAACTCCTTTGTGTTTTCCTTTCATATTAGATCCATTGTCATACCCCTGCCCTCTTATATCACCAATATCAAGCTCAAGTGTGTTCAAAATATTTTTGAGTGCGTCAAATAGGCCCAGTCCTGATGTATCATCCACAATCAAAAATCCTAAAAAGAACTCTTCAATCTTTGGTGCACTTGATGTAACATCCACAAATCGAATCACAAGCGACATTTGCTCTTCATGACCAATATCTGGTGTACAGTCAAGTATTACTGAAAAATACTTGGCTTCTTTGATTTTCTGGACAATAGCCTTTTTCACCTCACTTGCTAACAACTCTATCAATTCATTTTGAATCTTGTGACCAAGATAATGATAATGAATTTCCTTACTTTGAATGCGCCGAAGGTGCTCTTTCAATATTGGATCAAATTCAGCAATCATTTCGATTATACTTAAAAAAATCCCATTCTTCTCCTGATAAATCTTCTCATTTTTTCCACGAAAAGCCAAATTTTGTTTAGCAAGTGCTTTCACTACAGCAAGTATTCTTAGTAACACTTGTCGCCAATGTTCCCTCTCTCTGCTGATCTCTTTTTGCACTTTTCTATCAATTGTTTCATTCTTGTCAAATCTCTTCTTTAGTTCATACCAATTATTCCAATGAAGAAGGTGCTCTGGAGATTATTGATGCTCTGAAAGCCTTCTACTTAGGTTATGCCAGTCACAATATCTTTCACTGTCCAATTGAGAAGTGTTCCCATGTTGCTTGAACAACTTACAACAAAAATAAAAGACCTTATCCAAAGAAACAGAATATATGAGCCATGTTCTATCATTTTCAAATCCATTTGGCATTATGCGAGTGTAATGCTTCGAAGAGAAATGTCTGCCAAGGTGATCTCTGGGAAAATCGATATTAGTAATTCTTATAAAACCCTTTTCGACAAGCAAATCTCTATAATTTTGACCAATCTTATCCCAATTTGCTGGATCAAAGTAGTCTACAGCCAAAACATTATCATTCATCGGCAAAGGTTCAACATTCTCATTCACCAAAGGTTCCACATTTTCATTCACCAAAGCTTCAATACTTTCATTCAATTCATGTTCTTCATTACCATCATCATTCCTTTCTTCAACGTCAACCAAAGTTCCATTTGAACTTTCTACTTGTTCATTTTTACCAAAAAACTTCAGTATATCTCCTCTTTGAGATTGAGCAACATCGTCTAATCTTTGTTTCTTTTTCCTTTTCTCATAGCCTGAAGGATATTTTCTAGTGGGGGGCATGTTGTAAGTAAAATTTCTTTTTTTTTTTGCTAGTGGGCTGGGTTCAGGTTGGGCCCGCACTGAAATCAGGTCGGACCCGCAGGCTGGGTCCAACTGTCCAAGGAGACAAGGCAGCGTGTGGGAGTCTGGGAGAGAGGACTTTAAGCCATAGGGATGCGTGCAGTGAACTAGTGAGGAAAGCAAGCCAAAAGAAATATTATACTATACCATTACCTAATGACTGTTGACTGATGTAGACTCATGTAGTGAGAGTGTCTTTATGATAACATTAAAAAAAAGAGAGTGTCTTTGTGACTCTGTCTAGTTGCTAACCAAGAACAGAAAACGGAGACTCGGAGAGGTCATCAGGTCAGAGGAGAATGGAGATCGCCAGATCTGCTTCTATTTCTTCTTTCTGGTTTTTTTTTTTTTTTTTTTTGATCTTCTGCTGACTGCTGTCTGCTGGCCGCTGGGTGGGATTTGGATTACCCTGGCGAGTGGCGATCGCAGATGGGGCTGGAGCGGGCAGCGGTCCTTCTCCTTCTTCTGGCCGGCCCTGCTTCTATTTCTTCTTTCTGGTTTTTTTTTTTTTATCTTCTGCTGACTGCTGGGTGTGATTTGGATGAGGCTGGAAGGGACGAAGGGGTTTTTGACAAAGGGATCAGATGAGCGAACGTGGTATTCTTCCCGAATGGATCGTGTAAGATTGGTGACTTAGTATCGGCAAAAGGGTTTTTTGATGAGATGTTAGGGTAGGGGTTGCAACCAGATTTTTTTGCTTACACGGCAAGGATTGTTGGTGAATTGAAACTTGGTTCTGTGTTTGCAGGGGCGGCTGGGGTTTTGACTGTTTGGGTGTGGCGGTGGGAAACAATATATTCAGACCAGATTTTCCGGCCTGACTGCCTCATCCCAGCGTCATTCAGGCCGGAAAATCCGGTCTGAATAGCACGGCATTTGGGCGATTTTGGTAGGATTTCTACGGTGATTTTGGGCCAGGATGCAGAGATGGTTTGTAATTTTTTTGTTGATTTGGGGGCCCCTAATTAGATGCCAAATTTGGGGGCCCCAGCCGGCCGCCTGTCTTGGCTGTGCTCAGGGCCGGCCCTGATCATTACCAATCAAATGACATATATATGGAAGAATGGAAGATCTAAGTGATAGGATACCGCGCCAACCCCATGATGAGCTTGTAGAGATAGAAACATCCCAAAAAGATGAATCTCTAATAAATTTTGCGAACACCCATTTGGTCCAACGTGATGAAGATTGAGAAACAATCTTCCAAATTCGCTTAGCAATGGCAGCTTTATTAAGAGTGCCAACTGATTTCAAGCCCAAACCTCTAGTTTCAATAGGCTAACAAATGACATTCCGCGCTATCCGAAACAAATATCGCCCTTGTCCCCATTTATTCCAAAAGAAATCCCTGAGAATCCGTTCTATGGCAGTAAGAACAGATTTTGGAAGGATGTACACAGAAGCCCAGAACAAAAGCATAGCTCAAAGAGTGGATCTAATCAATTGAAGTCGACCAGCATAAGATATCAATTTGGAGCTCCACCCTTTTAATCGAGATCGGAACTTTTCCAGCAAAGGTTCATAATCTCTATAGGACAACCTTCTAGAGCTCATTTGAATCCCTAAATATCAAAAAGGAGATTTCCCTTCACTAATTTGAAGAATGTCCTGCAACTGAAACTTTAAAAGATCATCACAATTGGAGAAGAATATAGCACTTCTACTCCAATTAACAGCTAGCCCTGAAAACCTTTTAAACTCTAATAAAAGAATTTTAAGATTGTAAGCTACATAAAGAGAGCCCCTGCAAAAAACAATCAAGTCATCTGCAAAGATAGGATGGGAAATAGCCACTGCCCCTTTAGTAGAAGGGGTTGAGAAATTCTTCTTAAAATCGTTTAGTTAGACACTAATAAACTTAATTATTTCGTAAAAATTCCTAAAAAAAATTTGGGAACTTGCAAATACCATCCATGTGGGAATCGAAGATGGAAACGAAGAGTATGATAAAAGCATTTGTGATGAAATTAGGAATATGGGCTTTCCATGAAATTCTGGAGGTTTTACTAGAGGGTTTTTTTTTCCCTTCTTCTTCCTTTTTCCATTGAGACAAAGAGGTTCATGTACATTCACCCAACTGAGATGGGATCGCCCATTTCCCAAACATAACGTTGTATTGTTTTGAATATAAAATGCTGCTCTTAGTTTGCGTCAAACCCATCCTGAAATGTACATTAAGGACTGATTGATAGAGATTTTGAGTTTTTTCTTTGATGGTTGAGCATGAATTGACTTGTCCGCTATCCAATTCATGCAATTACTTCTGGTCATATTTTTATCTATATTCAGATGAAATTAAAGGTTGTTTGCAGCTTTCTAGCAGATCAATGATCTGTTGAATGTACATTTATTTGGCTAGAGCTGTTGTGTTCTCAATGCCTATTGCAACTGTCTTTATATGTGAGCTATGATGGATTGATGTGGTAATTGATTGGAATCGAAGTACTTATTGTTATGAAATTGCTTGTGGGATTCATGGTCAAGATCCACTAACTATTGGTATGATTTTGAGGTGTGATTTTCAGGCCATGGTGAAATGTAGGAATGGGCATCATCTAACAGAGGTTGTAAGTGATGTTTGATCTGGATAAATGTTGGTTTTCTCTTATTCGAGCAGTAACAATACAGTGTGGGTGTACATGTGAGCTTAATCTTTAAAGTAATATTTGGTGCACCTCAATCTGTTTTGTCAGAGTATTTTGTGAGAAATGGGCTCATGATTTGTGTGTCACGACCCGGGCCCGAGATCCGTTAAACCCCCGGATCGCGGTCACATACTTACTCCCGTAAACCCCGAATTAACTGAAATTAAAACGGGATCCACAAGGGATAATCATACAAATTTACGGAAAATATACAAATTGCGGAATACATATTTAACATCAACCATTATCAATGTATAATCCCAATCAAAAGTGAGGTTCTTATACATGAATTGTTTTGTCAACCATTGTATATTCACATACAATACAAGGTGACCAAAAATTGAATTCTCAAATAGTTTCTCCCAAAAGAATCTAAACATCCCCAAAAGAAAACCCCAAAATAAATCTCCATTTTTCGACGCACTCGGATACTCGTATCAATTGGTATCCCGTCTATGCCATTCTATCAAACCTCCTGGAGGAACCGGAGCGGTCTCCTCCGCTGGCGCTGAGGCCGCTGCAGAGTCGGCATGGGCAAGTGGGCCTGTAATGCCATCAATAACACTAATGAACACGACAGTTCAACAATGCATACATAATTCTGTGATATAACATGTTAATACCTACATAATTTCATTCAGCCGTATTGTTATCATTTCTAACAATTCATAGCATAGATAATACCATTAGTTAATTAATGAACATAATTAATTTGGCAACTACCATAGCATTCATTTCATTACTTTTCATTCTTTTACCATCTGCCCTCAAATGAATGATTCATCTTCCAAATGGAAGGAATAGTATAGTCATAATCTTTCAATGACAATAATTCAATATTGTGGGACTTACTAGTGCCCGGGCCAGGGGCAACTAGCATCACCACGGAGCTCCGGAACGCCCCCAAATCCATCTACTACGCAGTAGGAATAATCATTTGATGAAATAGCTATCTAGTGCCAACTTACGAGTTATCACTTTAATCTATTTCTAGATTCAATTCAAGACATGCAAGTCTAATAAAGCAATTACGATACAATACAAACACATACCAATGAGGGAATTCGGATAATTAGGAACTCCACTCATTTCTTTTATGATTCCAACCAACCATTCGAGTGTAACCATTGGTTATCTAATGTACGTGCTATTCTTGATGGGCATCACTTTTAATTAATGTGTACAATAGAGTCCCCGTAATTATCACTCATGGGGGTCTAGTCTATAATTCATTAAACATTCGTTATGTTATTAAACTTAGGGTTCAATCACTTGAAATCTCCTTTTATTTTTCATTAATTCAATTGACCTCTAATCTCATAATAACTAGCTTTAAAACTAGTTTAGAGAGTAATTAAGTTCATAGGAAACATCCATGATCGAACGAATCTCGAAATCCAGGTCCGATCGATCGGACAAAAAATACGTCCTAATTAAGGGACAATCCGATCGATCGACGCACATGTCCGATCGATCGGACAGAAACACATCCCAGTTAAGGGACAGTCCGATCGATCGACGCACAGGTCCGATCGATCGGACAGAAATATGTCTCAGTTAAGACACAGTCCGATCGATCGGACCTGATGGCCGATCGATCGGACAGGTCCGGGACTGGTTCCCAAACCTCCGATTTCTGCCATTCTTCTTCCATTTTTCCTATATTTCCACCTCATACATGCACATAATTAGGATATCTAGTCCTTCCTCATTTATGCACTCATATACATTCCAAAGCCCACATCTAATCCATCATTCATTCACAATAAACCTCATTCCAATCTATAATGAAAACTTCATAAATGCTTCTAAACAAGGTAGTGCATAGATGTTAACATAATCACATAGAAGATGTATACACTTGCCTCTCTTGAGCTTCTAGAGCAAAACCCCTCTTTCTAAGCTTGGATTTGAGGTCAAAGCCCTTTTAATCAAACCCTAATTTCATAAAACATGCAAGAGAGATATCTTATGAGCTATTCATGCTAGAAATCACCTTCACACACCAATGGAACTTGAAAACCCTATAAAAGTTCAAGGCACTTACTTGTAGTCATCACCTTTGACGAAAACTATGGGTCTGCCTCCGTCAACATGGTGACATGTGGATAAACATCGAAATCACCGAAGAAGAAGATCACTACTTCCTTCAAGGTGATAAACTCAATCCAAGCGTCCGAGGAACTGGTTCCTTACCCGACACCAGACGGACAACCCATATGGGTACATCCCGATCTCCTGGAAGATGAAAATTGGGAGGTCGTGAAAACAAAGCCTACAGCTCAACAGCGAAGGCAGGCTAGGAAATATCTCCTCAAGCTCAAACAGCAAGAGAATACCCAGCTAAAACAAGAAGTCAAAGAAAAGGCAGAGGCTTCCTCTACCGCTTCACTAGAGGCAACAAAAACATCCCTTCCAGAGACTTCAAAGGGGGTAAGAAAATTCACTCTCAGTGATTTCATACCACCTCAATTCAAAGAAGCCATGCAGGAGGCATCATACTCTTGCAATTCGGTAGTTGGATTCTCCATTGATGGATACGAGTCCAGCGACACCGATGATGGATTCGAATCCAACTACACAGGAGAGTGGGAGGAGTCCCTTGAAACAGGAGAATATCTCTCCGATGAAGAATGGGTTCCTGAGTCTCATCTTATGCCAGTAATCTAGTATAACCCCCTACAGCCACAAGGATCTTGGTCTGATGATGAAGAAGACCAAGAGACTGTGCAAGAAAATGCTGTTGAACCAGCACCTCTCGTTGCTCCAGTGGAAATCAACAATGTTGAGCCACAAAGAGCTGATGAAGAAGAAGATTTGGCTCCCATGCCTGATCTTGAAGAATATGCAAGGATCTTGCAGCGTCTCGCTCTAGAACAAGAGCAAGACCGCGTCAACGAGCCTCCTCGCAATCCAGAGCCTGAAGTCCTTGAAGACCATCAGGTACATCCTCCCTTAACTCTTGAAAATGGAGAAAATTGATGGATAGACGATCCTCTTACATCCGAGGATGAGTCTGACTCCGATCAGGCAATGTCTCCCGTCAGAGCTTCCTGTAATGTAATAATTCGGGATTATAGCTCTTCCGAAGCATCATCTGATGAGAGCACTTACACTCCGGCGACGCCTAGCAATGTATCTTCTGACTTAAAATCCTCAGAAAGATACAGGCAAGGCTCCTCAACAATCACCGGAAGAAAACAAACCATCCGGTAAATGTGAAGAGAGCATTCAAACTCCCTTCATCATCTCCCTCAAACCTTCAAAGTCTTTGGTCATCACAACTAAAGTGACAAAAGGCAAAGCAAAAGCCTGAGGGCAAATTTGTTGTCTCTTTCGTGTCTATCATGCAAGACACGGATTCGGATTCAGAGCCAGAAGACGACACATCGTCAAGCCAAGCTGACACTCAGCAAGTTCAGCCTGCTCTCACTCCAATGGAGACAGCTTCTGACATAGAAGATCCTATGTCAGCTTCCTTCGTTGTTCCAGCAACCTCAGCAAAGGAAAAGCCGATCTTCTTCCGTAGATCGGATGCTTCTTCATCAAACTCCATGCTTGAACCTTTCCAAAATGAAGGTATGCCTCAACTATCCTTATATAGTTCTGTGGCACAATCTATTATGAAGAAAATGGGCTATGACGCTCAAAACCCAGTCGGTTTGGGAGAAGGACGCGGTATTCTCACGCCATTAGGGCCCGTCTTGACCAAAAGCCAGCTGGAAGATTGGAGACTCTACGGCTATGTAGAAAAGTCTTCACACGGGTTAGGGTATGATCCCGACACTCCCCTGATACAGTTGACACAAAGGCTTAAAAGTTAATATACTGACCAAGCCTCAACATCTCAAGTCCATGAAGATATCGATCTCCCTGGATATCTCTTCGATGAGTCATCTGACAAAGATCCAGGAAGCTCATCCAATTGGCACGATTTCTCTGAGAATGAAGAGGAGTTGTCCGATGGTACAGACATATGGTCTTCTGACCCAGAAGAACCCTCATCTCCAAAAGAAGTAGCCTACTTCGACCCGGTTTCAACAGGGGATTGGGATCATCTCATAGCAAGCCTTGGGAAAGTTACCGATCAAGAAGACCCATGGAAAAGAACAAAACCTTGGTCTGGAAATGCCCTTGAAACCCTAGAAGGTTTCGTTGAACTGGAAGCCTCCGAAAATGTTGTGGAGGAACCACCTTCGAACCTTCCAACAGAAGATCCTGTTCAAAAGATAGACTTGGGAACACCAGATAACCCACGTCCTGTATTCATAAGCAAGAATATAAAGGAAGATGAGTTACCCGAGTATATCGCCTTTCTTCATGAGTTCGTTGATTGCTTTGCATGGTCTTACGCTGAAATGCCTGGCTTAGACCCCAAAATAGCGGTCCACAAACTCAATCTTCAAGAAGACATCAAGCCTGTCAAGCAAGGCCAAAGAAGATTCCGTCCAGATGTGATGGATAAGATTGAACAAGAAGTTCAAAAACTCAAAAGCGTCGGCTTCATCCGTGAGAAACAACATCCTGAATGGTTGGCCAACATTGTCCCCGAGACAAAGAAAAACGGGCAGATCAGGGTCTGTATTGACTATAGAGACCTGAATGGCGCATGCCCAAAAGATGAATTTCCGCTCCCCATACCAGAGGTAATGATTGATAATACCTGTGGATTCGAGCGAATGACATTGAAGGATGGTTTCTCTGGCTACAATCAGATAAAGATGCATCCTGAAGATGAAAAACATACATCTTTTCGGACCCCATTTGGTGTGTATTGATACACTGTCATGCCATTTGGTATGAAAAATACTGGTGCCACATATCAGAGGGCTATGATGAAAATATTCCAAGATATGCAGCACAAGACGGTTGAATGTTACGTTGATGACCTCGCCGTCAAAAGCAAAAGAAAAGAAGATCATCTCGAAGACCTTCGAGAAGTCTTCCTCCGGCTTCGCAAACACAAACTGCGAATGAATCCTTTGAAATGCTTCTTCGGCGTCTCGTCAGGTAAGTTCCTCGGATTCTTAGTTCGGAAAGCTGGAATAGAGCTTGACCCCATAAAAGTTAAAGCCATTCTAGAAATGCCCTCTCCAAGAACCTTGAGAGAACTCAAAGGGCTTCAAGGGAGATTGGCCTACATCAGACGGTTCATCTCCAATCTTTCAGGGAAATGCCGTCCATTCTCCCGGTTGATGAAAAAAGGTGTAAACTTTGTCTGGGATGCTGACTGTGAAGTTGCTTTCCAAGACATCAAGTCATACCTGACAAAACCTCCAGTGTTAGCTGCTCCTACCTCTGGAAAACCATTCATTTGTACACAAGAGCCCTTGATCACTCTTTGGGAGCTCTGCTTGCGCAAGAAAATGATCAAAGAAAAGAAGCTGCTCTGTATTACCTCAGCCGCATGCTAGTAGGTGCAGAGCATCGCTACTCTCCAGTCGAAAAAGAATGTCTTGCAGTGATGTTCGCCGTACAAAAGCTGCGTCACTACTTGCTTTCCAACACAGTCTACCTGGTCTCAAGGGTCAACCTCTTGAAGGTCCTTGTCACAAAGGCAGGTTCTCTCAATGCTCGACTGGTAAAATGGTCCATCCTTCTGTCACAATTTGATATTAGGTATGTACCACAAAAGGCAATCAAAGGGCAAGCTCTAGCGGACTTCCTCGTAGAGCATCGATTGCCTAAAGATTCTCCACTTAGAGATGATCTCCCAGACGAACCAGTCTACAATGTGGAGACTTTCTCACAAAGTGCCTCCTGGGACATGTACTTTGACGGTGCAACCAAGACAAATGAAAAAAGACTGCTGATCTCAGGAGTTGGCATCCTCTTTGTTAGCCCCGACAAATACATGATTCCACACGCTTTCTCGCTACTGGAACCATGCACAAACAATGCAGCTGAATATCAAGCCCTGATCTTAGGATTGGAACTCGCCATTGAATCCGGTATCACCATGCTGGAAGTCTTTGGAGACTCTCAACTGATCGTCAACCAGATGAATCAGAAATTTGAAGTCAGGAAGCCAGATTTGTTGCCTTACTACAACAAGGCACAATCACTTCTGCAAAAGTTTGACATCTGTCACATCACCCACATTCGTAGAGGTGAAAACATACGTGCAGATGCCCTAGCCGGACTTGCCGCATCCATGGCAATCCAGGAAGGGAAAAACATGCAAATCACAGTGTGCGAAAGAAGAATCCTTCCTCCTCTTAACACACACCAAGCAGTTGCTGAATGCCACCAAGTGGTTGGAAGTCGGATTTCAATCCTTCAAACTTCAATCGGCGACTGGAGGGATCCGTTCATTGATTACATTATGTTCGGAATCCTACCTGAAGATCCAAAAGAACAGGTAAGCATCCAAAGGCGAACCCCAAGCTTTCATTTGGATATTCCTTCAAAAATCCTTTACAGGAAATCCTTCAACGGAGTACTTCTACGCTGCTTGTCACAACAAGAGGCTGAAGAAACACTCAAAGAAGTTCATGCTGGTCTTTGCGGAGCTCATCAGGCTGGTCCCAAGCTCTATGATCAGATAAAAAGGTTAGGTTATTACTGGCCTACCATGGTAGCTTACGCAATGCAATTTGCTAAGCGTTGCCAACAATGCCAAGTTCATGGAGATTACATTCACATGCCTCCAGAATGGCTGCATCCTACAGTGATTTCATGGCCTTTCGAAGCCTGGGGTATGGACATCATAGATCCTATTTCTCCTTCTTCGAGCAAAGGTCATTGCTTCATCTTCGCCGCTACGGATTATTTCTCCAAGTGGTCAGAAGCATTTGCGTTCAACGAAATGATGACCTCATCAGTCCTTCAGTTCCTACGCACCAACATCATTTGTTGTTTTGGCATACCCAAAAGATTCGTCCATGATAACGGACCACAATTCCGGGATCATCGATTCTACAGGTTCTGCGACAAATACAAAATCCAAAGCTGTCCTTCGACTCCATACAATCCGGCAGCAAATGGATTAGCAGAAGCTTTCAACAAGACACTCTGCAAAATCCTCAAAAAATGGTCTCTAGTCACAAAAGAGACTGGAGTGACAAAATGTCTGAAGCTTTGTGGGCCTATCGAACCACCGTTCGAGGACCAACCCATAGCACACCATTCTCCTTGGTCTATGGATGCGAAGCTGTTGTGCCATTGGAAGTACAAATTCCTTCCTTGAGGGTATCTTTGCAAAATGACATGACTCAAGAAAGCAATGTCAAATTGCGACTCCATGAGCTAGACAATCTCGATGAGAGACGGCTCGAAGTTCAACAAAGCATTGAACTTTACCATGCACGCATGGCAGGACCTTTCGACAAAAAGGTCAGGCAACGTGCCTACAAAAAGGGTGACTTAGTCCTTGCGGTAAAAAGACCAATGGTCTTCGCTCACAAGTCCAAAGGCAAATTTGAGCCAAAATGGGAGGGACGCGTCATAGACAAGGTTTTCTCCAACGGTGCATATGCACTCCTAAACATGGAAGGTGACAGATGTATGCTGCCCATCAACGGCAAGCTCTTAAAGCGGTACTACCCTTGAAGACTTACCCAACTGGGTAAGAGCAATGCCTGTACGGCCAAAACCGGTTTCAAGGTACACGCTCGCTAAACCCACCCTTTTTTAGAATTTTCATATCAAATGTTGAAATTTCTAGAAATTTAAACAATGCTTAATTCCATCGTTTCATTGTTCAAAAATCCAAGTTTAGGAACCTTTCCCTAACTTGACCAAAACTTTCAACCCTTGAACCCAAAATTCATGGTTTGAAACAAAATCCGGATTCAGGGATTTCCACCCTAGTCCACCCTACCTTTTACCGCCTAAATGGTTTTAGGTCAAAACTTATGACCCTCGTGTCTTTAAACAAAAAAAAAATGGTTTTTCAAAAAACCACGGGGAAGCGACGCTTAGTCGATACTCGCACAAATCGGAAGCATGCGAACCACGTTCGACACTTCTAAAATCACAGGGAAGTGACATTTCGTCGATACTTGCAAAATCCAAAACCGTGGAGACGCAACATTTCAGTTGATATCCACAACCCAAATTTCAAAGGTTCGAAAAAACCTAAAAAACCATGGAGACGCAACATTTCAGTTGATATCCATAACCCAAAGGTTCGAGAAAACCACAAATTTCAAAAATCGTGGGGAAACGACATCAAGTCAGTACCCCCAAAACCAAAATTTTAGAAAAGCAAGGATGCGACATTCCATCGATACTTGCACCCAAATCTGCGGGGATGCGACATTCCATCGATACTCGCAATCGAATGAGCAAGGATGCGACATTCCATCGATACTTGCAAGAACATTCATCAGGGAGGCGACTTTTAGTCGATACTTGCATTTTTGAAAACCAAACCGGCTATAAATGCCACAAACCAGCTAATAATGCCACCAAAACAGGCTATAAATGCCACAAACCGGCTATAGATGCCACCAAAACAAACCGGCTATCAATGCCACAAAACAAAAAAATGGCTTTAAAAAAACCCGGCTATTAATGCCACAAATCCGGCTATAGATGCCACAAAACAAACTCCACAAAACAAACTCGGCTGTCAATTCCACAAAAAAGCTGGCTCTCATGCCAAAATCGGCTTCCATGCCACAAACAAAAATCTGGCTCCCATGCCAAAACAATCATTTGACAAAATATTTTCACAAAATGATAAATTTTTGATCAAATCCCATTTAGCAATTACTTTTATCACAAAAACCCATGGTCTCAAACCACCTGTCACCCAGCTCAATGATCCTATCAACGATCGCCCTGGCACTTGTGACATCCAGACCAGCCTCTTCGGCATCACCGAGAATCTCACGCACATGCTGGATCATCCCAAATCCGGCATCTAAGTGCCCAGAAAGCAAATTCTCAATCCAAGAGATCAGAACCCGCACCACCACCTTCTTCGTAAAAAGAAGAGATGGCCCAGCTGAAGATTTGCCCAACTCTGTTGGTCGACTGCTCATGTCATCACCCGTTGGAAGAGTAACAAAAGAACTCTTTCCAATTGAAGCTGCTCCTGCTCGGGAAGGAATCTCAGCACGAGGTATCTCCTCAACAGTGTCAGAACTGGTCCCAGGAGTCTCTACCTCTGGATCAACCTCTGGCATCCCTTGCTCTGGTTCTAAAGGAAGCGATGGACCCTCTTCTGTCACTTCAAAACCGGCCAAAGAAACACAAAAAGGTATGAATATGATCCTGTTTGAAAATCATTATCAGGGTTATTACTACAAAATACCTTCTTCGACGACTGGCGGAAGACTCTCTTCCTCCATAAACTCATCGGAAGCATCATCAACATTTGCGTCCATCGATGGTTCAACGTCATCAGAATCCTGTGGCAAGTCAGCTGACAAGAAAAATGTTAGCAAACCAAGTCACAGACAAAAAAAAAGAAAGCAAAAAAAGTCATACCAATTGGAGATTCTGGATTCACTCCAGAGTCCCTCGGTTCTTCTTCAGGTGCCCCGACAGGATCCGTCACCACCTCATCGGTTGGAACCTCAGGCATCACCAAGTCTTCCTCTGCTAAAAAAAGAAAAAAGAAAAGTAGAAATAAGAAGCAAATCAGAACATGGAAAAATCCCATGAAAAGAAATGGAAAGAGAAAAAGGAAGAATCATACCTTCACCGACGGTCTCTTCTTCTCGGCTTCTCTTCTCTGGAGGCTCGTTAGCATCCACTGGCACATCCTCATTGATAGTAAGAGGAACTTCCAAGTCAGGAGAGTCCTTATGCTGCCCCTTGCTGCGATGATGACTCCTCCTCTTACTCCTGCGGGCTCGCTTCTTAGACGAACCTGCCCCGCTGTCAGAGTCAGGTTTCCCACTTGACTCCTCACTGGATGGTCTACTCTTGCCAGTAGACTCCACGGAAGCTTGCCTCTTTGCCGCTTGCATCCAAGCATCAAGTTCGGCTTCCTCCTGTTCTAGCTGTTCTAAAGCCTCATCAGGTATTTCTCGAACAGCTTCAGAACCAATGACGCCCTGGTCACCGAGAAAGCCTATCTTGTGCTTCTCTCCAGAAAGGAAGGCCCAAACTTCCTCGCGCTGGACGCCATCCGACTTTCCAAGGCCCTTTCCAGATGCCAGCTTCACATCAAGCTCCTTCTTGGAAAGCCCCCGATATGCCGAAAAGCTCTCCGCGAACCACTTCGCAAAGCCGGCAGTCCGGGAAGTCAACAACACATGATAAGAGATCATGGTTGTAGTGTCTTCAGCACTATAGAAAGCCCATGCATTTCTCCCGTCCTGTAAACCTCCAAAGCGCTTCACCATGCTTGAAGGCGCTCCGACAACGCTTGAGAAAAACCCAACTACAAAGCAAAGCGAGAGGGTACATACGGCTGGATGTCGACGAAAAGATGTCTGCGGTACACCATCATGCCGACACGTATGCTGAAAAGCCACTCCTTCTCTGCATTCGTCAAGGAGTAATGCCTTCCCGACCCCGCCCTGGTAGAGTCTCGGGAGGCACCAAAATCAAAAGCCTTCTTCCGCAACTCCGGAGAAAGCTTCACTGAAGACTGCCCCATCTCGACGTCCCTGAACCGTCGGATCCTCATGCGGGCAAACAAAAGTGATTCAGACACGGCTTTGCCCTTAGCCAGCCGAATCATCAGAGGGTCATCATCCTGTGCAGTACCCAGCCGGTGGAATCCAGGACAGTGGTACACGTACCACGAATAAAAGATATGGGCTGAAAATACCCTATTCATGGGAAACCCAAGCCGAACCAAAAAAGCAGCAGCCTGCAGTTCGGTACACAGGTAGGAGTAAAGAGCTGGCACCAAAGCAAGCTGCTCTCCAAACGTCATCTGACAAGCTGGAAAAATACAATGCGGCCTGATGTGCGTTCCATCTCCTCCAGCAAAAATAACCTCACCAAGCCAATAAGTGAGGTAAACAGCGAGATCTCTCCGCAGTGCAATGTCAGGACATATGGCGTCTGTACTCGCACATAAATCTCTCAACTCTTCTTGCATAGCCAAGATCTTCTTCGAACTTGGATCCTGAGCCCTGGCTTCCTGGGTCACACTATCAGAAGACTCCCTGCTATCAAAAAAGTTGGGGAACGAAGAGCTAGAACTCTTCTAACTGCTGGATCTAACTTTCAAACCCTCCTTCTCCTTCAAAAAATCATAGAAGGCGACGAGCTGAAAGTACAGAAGCCTGAACTCCTCAGACTGCTCCTTAAGGACGCTGTCAATCGGCATAAACTCCTCATAGAGTTTGCCAAGGATAGGCAATCCAGTAATGGCACTCAACTCCTTCAAAGAGAAACCAATCTCACCATTCGTCACAATGAAGGTATTGGTTTGTGGGAGGAATGACTCCAACGTAGCCATGAAGGCCTCGTCGGAAAAGATCACGGTCTCCCTAAAAGCGCGGACCGCATCAAAAATCCCGGCTTCCTTCAAAACGGCGCCACCAATCAACAGGACGCGATCAGTCCACGACTTCCACTCGGAGTCGGCATTGAAACGGCCACGAAGTCGAAAAGGCTTTATCCAATTGCTGCCGTCACCGCTGAAAATACCAAGGCCCACCGGTCTCAAATCGACCGACGGATAATCAGACCCTGGTAGCCACTAGATGGCATCAACAGGTCCATGTCAACAGGCGACCTCTCCGTATATCCAGGAGACCGCCAACAAAAACCCCTGCGTTGATTACATTTGTCCTTCTCACCCAGCTTGGAGGATTTTCCCTCTTAGAGCACGTGGGGGCAAGGCTCATGATCGAGACTGTAAGATCCCGACCCCAGTTCTTTTGTTTAGCATTGTTTTAATCGTGGTTTAGCTTTTTAAGTGAGATTTGATTCAGTTTGACCTTGTTTTCGAGTTTGGTTGGATTTTTCCATAGCCTTGAAGACCGTTGACTTTGGTTTGACCCGGCCTTTATGATTTGTATTTTTATGAGAAATTACTTCGGATTTCTAAAATTCTGGATTTGGTGTATTTTGACTCATTTTATGAAGTTTAACAACTTTCATGTTTTGATCATTTTGATTTGATACTCAGAAAATGCGTTTTTCGAGGAAAAAGGGCAAAACTGACCTTTCACACTAAATCTGTCCATGAATTTCGAAAATTTCAGAAATTGGGGAAAATATACTTTTCGGAAACTAGATATTTCGCTGAGCATTTTTGTCTTCTTCGTCGTTTTCATTCGGGACCCGCAAACATTAGTTTCAGCCTTGGTGAGTTTGGGGCCCATGGGGCCCAGCCCATTTTCTCTATAAAACCCATGGGGCTCTCCTTCTCTTCTCCCATTCTTCATTTCCTGCAACAAGAAAAGGGGAGTAGGGTTTTCTCTCCCAGCCCTTTCTCTCTCCTCATGTATCCCTTCTTCTTTGATGCTAAATGGAGAGTTGAGCTTCTCATCTTCTTCTCCTTCCTCTTAGCTTCCCAAAGAACTCATTTGCAAGGATTTTGTGCTAGAGAAGACCCATCTTTCAAGCTCTTCTTCTTGTTTGGGACACCCAAAGGTTAGCAATGGTCTTCTTTGCTTGAGATTCTTGTTTTCCTCTCCATTTGGAGTGTTTTAAACCCATTTGCTAGGGTTTTCCTTGGAGGATTACCGATGTTGACATTTTAGGGTTTCTTGGGAAATTTTGGGGGTTTTTGTAGATTTGAAGCTTGAGGCTTTTAGAGCACCTTCATGGAGTGTTTTGCATCTTCTCTTGATTTAAGGCAAGTGGATTTTCAATTAATATGTTGATTTCATTTATTTTGCTTCATATCATGCTATGTTCTAATCTCCCTATGTTTCATGGATTTCTTTTGTTTGAATGGAGAAATGTGGTATGTGATTTCACTTAGTATATTGTTTTATAATGAATTTGAAGTTATCTCCACTTTGGTCATCTTGAGAATTGGCTTTCCTCATGTTAAGTGTTTGTGTTCAAAACAAAGGAGAAAGACTTTGATTTTTAAAGTAATGGTTCGCTTTAATGGATTTGATTAAGGATGGTGATTTGATGAGTTTGGAAGGTCAAGGAAGGGCCCAAAGGATCTAAGAACATTGTGTGAAAGATTGGGAATGGAAAGGATCTCAAAAGGATTGAAAAGAAAAAAAAAAGAGAGGAAGAAGACACTCGGGCTGGACTGGGCAGGCCCAGTCCGCTCGAGCGACCCACTGGGTCGCTCGAGCGGACCAGGCACTGTCTGGGTCCGCTCGAGCGACCCACTGGGTCGCTCGAGCGACCCAGCTTCTGTCTGGGTCCGCTCGAGCGGACCTGGGTCCGCTCGAGCGAGCCCAGCTCAGTCTGGGCTCGGGTTCGGGCCTGGATTTGGGGATTTTTGTGGGCCAGATTGTTGGGGTTTCCTTGGGCCTGATTCAGGCCAGTCTTTGGGCCATTTTAAGACCTGATGTTGGGTCGTTTTAGGGCCTGACATTGGGCTGTTTTAAAATCTGTTTGTGGGCCTGGTTCAGGTCTAGTTTTGGGTTGATTTAAAAACCTGTTTATGAGCCATTCAAAGATTAGTTTGGGCTGATTTTTAAAGTTTGTTTTATGAGCCATTCAAAGATTAGTTTGGGCTGATTTTAAGGTTTGTTTTATGAGCCATTCAAGATTTAGTTTATGAACTAATTTCAAGGTCTGTTGGGCCGGATTTAAAGGACTGTTTTGGGTTTGGTTCAAGGCCAACCATGGGCCTGTTTTAAAGAGATTTTGGACTACTCGTGACGCTTGGAAAGTTTGCGAAATGGGAATGGGATCATTGTGAGAATGAATGAATGTGGAATTGTCCGGGAACCTTTCGTGTCTCAATGCGCATTTTATCATTTAAACATTATGGATTTTCATTGGCATCAAACACATTCTTTATTTATCAATGTTTAAAGGTTAAATGTGCATTGAGATGGTTCCTTGGTAAGTCATTAGGTCATTCTCCACTGTCCATCCCATTTCAAGTCAGAAAAAAATGTATTTGTATTTGTATTTGTATTTGTATTTGTTTTCTTGGTGAACTGATTTAAATAGCACCGATGATTTGTTATAAAATCATGTGGTTTTCCACGTTCGAAAGGATTGACCGTATGATTTTATACAAATCACCTTGATGCGTATTTGAACGATTTACCAGAGATATTCGTATGTTTTCTCCGATTCGATTTGAAAAGAGTTTGGAGTTTGTTCGTCACATTCGGGATTTCTTCGATAAGATTATTGTTTTGATAAGACTAGTATTCGAAAATAAAAACCCTCGAGGCAAGACGGGGCCAGAGCTATGTGGTGCGAGCCCATGAGCCAAGGAGGCTACGATTTCGAAAACAAACCCCGAGGCAAGACGGGGCCAGAGCTATGTGGTGCGAGCCCCTGAGCCAACGGGATTAGTATTATGTTAGATTTGTATCGATTTGAGTTTGAAAACTAAAGGCACCACTAGGCTTAGGTCACCTTGTCGGGCTGATCACCCGGCTTGGGATCTTTATTCTGTCCGCCAGCTGCAGCTTGGATTCTGTCTGTACCGACCATGGCAACGGTAATTATCTGCCGGTCCCATTTGTATGGCTACGGTTCTGATACTTTTGATCTGCCGGTCCCATTTGTATGGCTACGGTTCCGATCCCATTTTTAGTACCACGTTCAGTGGCTACGCTCTGTTTGCTCTTATTACTTCGGTAATAGGAGGATTTAGCTATTTGTGGTTGCCAGTGTTTTATCTGCACATTACTTTAGTTTATGATTCTTGTCGGTTATACTTTTCATGCTTTGATTTGTTTAATGTATATGATATCGATCTTTATCGCATTGTTTCTACTGTTCGTTTATTTGTCTCGATATTTATGTTCGGACTTTCGACCGTTTTAGCATGTTCTATTGTCGTTATTGTTTAGACCATTTATCCGGTTTTACGATGATTTCACCAGATTTTATATATGTTCTTTTATTTCATATTACTTGATTATTTGCTTGCCAGACCGTCGTGTCTGACCCCTTTTGTTTGGTGCCAGTTTCTTCTCTTTCTGTTTGTAGGTGTTTGATCAGAGGAGGCGGATGGGACCGCCGGTCTGACGTGAGAGGCTGCCAATTGATATCATCTAGATGTCAAGTTTGGCACCGGAGTTCGTATCAAATATAGAGGGTAGTATTCTGTTTAGTTGGTTATATTTGTATGGCTTGATAGCCTTTTTATTTGGGTTGTAATTAAGACACTTGTTAATTGAAATTTGAATATGGGAAATAATAGATTTGTACTACCAGCTCAGTGTGTTGTGATTTATGATTTATGCCAGTCTGTTTATGATGGCTTTATGGAATTGGTTGCGTGCGACACGGAACCCGATGGCCACGGATTCCGGGTCGCAACACCATGTGTAGCTTCCGCGAAAAATACACTCTGATTGTGATGAGATTTGATTGTCCTCATTCACGCGGATCTTGGGAACTATAACAAAAAGTTTCAAATTTATTCCAAAATTTCGCACCCCGAGATCGGTTCGCTGCAAGTCCCGGTTTCGGGGCGGTGCCAGGTTTGGTATCAGAGCTGGTCAGTTTCTAGGAAATAAAATACTCTAGAGACATTAAGACGTGTGGTGAGGATTCGTTAGATTGTGTCGATTTGTTTTCTCGTGTCTTTGTTTCGTTGGATTTGAGTCGGCTTTCTTTCAGTTCGGGAGATTTTGCTTGTCTTTTCTTTTAGTTCTGTTGTTAGGAGATTTGGATGGCCAAATTTCCTCCTTAGTGGTGGAGAATTTAAAGTCTCCATGCTCTTGTTCGGTGTCTTTTATCTGTGCTTGTGTCGGAGACTGAGAACCTTCTCGATTCAGTATGTTGTTTTCAGAGAACATCAGCAGACTTCCAGTCTTCAGCATCTTCATTGTGGTTAATGAGAGAAGACATGTGCGTTTGCCCGCCAGAGTTGAACTTGAGCATTATTCGAAGACCCCCTTTCAGCTAATCAAAGATCATCATGCAGCGTACTAAGGCAAGTAAATGTGGATTTTTTGGGTGGACTCCGACCATCTTTCCAAGATGAAGGACTGTAAAAGGCATATCAGCTATTGATTTTATGAAGGGAGAAGTGATCCTTAGTTAGTAAGATGGAATTGGTGCAAGAAACTCAGGGACTTCCCGGATTCAACGAGCCTTGTCGTGGATTTGGCTAAGAATTTTCAGGACTTGCAGCCTAGCCAGTGTAGTTTTCAGAGATAATAATGAGTGAATGATTCGTTGTGGTCAGGAAAATTTTTTTTTGGCAGCAAAGGAAATGTTGTGGGCTTTACCGACTTATAGGGTATTGGATTAGACAACATGCAGATGCAAGGGAGTACCTCGGTGGTTTGGATGTCCCTTTTCTTAGTGAGAATGATTTTCACGATGGTTTCATCTTTTATTTAGTTTTCATTAATATCTATGATTTATCCATGTAGCGTTTAAACAATGGATTTATATTTCTTCTTTAAGGCTTATTTTGAAATAAACTATGTCATTATACTCTTTTCATGAGTCGCATGATTTTGTTTTCATAAGCATTGGTGTTTCGAATTTTTGTTTAATCTCCTTAAGATATTACTTTACAATGATCTTGAAATTTTGCTCTCGTTTTAGTTTTCTTAAATGTTGACAGCTACATTCCAAAACCTTAAAAGATTTCAAAACTTTGTATGTGGTTGGTTGGAAATGGATTTCAATAAAATTTAATGTATGGTCATATTACATGAATTTGATTTATTTTTAAAATCCTAATTCGAGATTGTCGAGTGTTTCAATGATTTGTTTGGTTATGAAAATATGAATTTCAAAACGAATAATGTTGTTTCATGTTCAAACTTTGATAAACTTTATTTATTAAGCTTTATTTGATGATTTGGAAGTTCAATTTTTACTATGTTTTAAAATGATAAAATTTAGCTAAGTAATTGTGTTAGTCATCATGTTTAAAATTGTAAGATTTGTTTTTGCATTGAATGGAGTGAGTTGTAATAGCCTTTGGTTGGAGTTTGAAGGTGTGTGAGGTGAAGGGTTGATGGATGTCCGGAGGTGTACTAGTTCAGTTGAGGACAAAGTTGGATCTATGAAAGAATCACCATCATCCAGGACTTGGATTGAAAGTTTCAACTTATCGGGATGATGCCAGCTTAACAGGTCTATTTTGTGGATGACACAGTATCAGGTAAGAGATCAAGAGCAGCAAGTAGATAGAATCAGATGTGGGCAAGAATTCAGAGTACATCACAGAAAGATTGGAAATTTGGAGTTGTGATTTCAGAATGAAGAAGATTGACGGTATTCTTGGAGGCCAGAAGCCGATGATGCGTTCGAGGAATATAGTAAGAGCAAGGTAT